>JAVYIG010003984.1:0-175740 GCA_035222895.1 Strongylocentrotus droebachiensis
CTCCACCTCCTACTTGCTAGTCCAGCGAAAATAATCCTTGATGTCTATCTTTTTTCCCCATTTTTTATTCATTCTCGTCAACCTTACAAAGGTCAAAGCTTATCTATTTCTCTTTCTCGTTATTTGCCTGAATGGTTTTGCTTGAGGGATTTTTAATTATGCTGGATGCATAATATATATGTTTTCGGATTAAAAAAGCTTAAAGGTAAAGACCAGTTATGGTCATGCGATTGCATTGTGAAAGAAACGTTGTGGAATCGATCAGAAAAGGTTGAGCATCTAGCATCTAGCATCTGCAAGGTTCTGGAATCATCAAAATTATAAGAAATTTGGCCCATTCTTCGTAAAGTTACAAGCACTATACACATTTTTTTGGGGGTGTTTATTTTTTTGGGGGTGTTTATTTGAACCCCGTAAGTGATGTTTTCCTGGCATCTATTAACACAATGGAGACCATAAAAAGCAGTGCATGATAACGTCTTTTTAAATCAAGTAACAGTTTAATACACAGTTATATCCAGAGTTATCATGTGTTTGGTTAAGTTACCAGATGAGTTGAATATCTTCTCACAATATTTGCACTTGAAAGGGTTTCTCTCCAGCGTGCGTTCTTTTTTCTTTCTTTTTTTCTTTCTTTTTTTCTTTCTTTTTTTCTTTTTTTTCCTTTTTTTTTTTTTTTTTTTCTGGGCCGCCCAAGGGGGGTGGGGGGTTTAAACCCCCTAAACCCCCCGTAGATCCGCGCCTGAATTAGTTAGTTAATTAACGTTTACCGCTAACTTTCGTGACATAGGCCTACTCATGGGCGAAAGTAGAGGTATACAGTGCGTCCCAGAAAAAACGAAACCGAGAACTATCGATGTTTTATCATAGCTTAGTCACATTTATAATTAATAAATGACACATACTTGTAAAGCTTAGAGCCTCCTCTTTCATTTGATGCAACTCATATGATGCATATTTCACGCATGAGTGATTAAAATTAATTTGAAGAGAGGAAACCAAAAAGTCATTTGGCGGACGGTATCTGAATTTCAACGAGAAAATCACATTTCTAGAAAGTTGAGTTTCTGCCCTTTCATATGACACCTCAATCAGGACAAATGAGCAAGGAATGACACAGTTTTGTTTGTTTTAAAGTAGTGCTTGCATTTCCATAATTTTATCAAACGAATTCGTTTTCACTAGCTGCAGGCGCGGATCTACGGGGGGGGGGGGTTTAACCCCCCCCCTTGGGCGGCCCCCCCCCCCCAAAAAAAAAAAGGAAAAAAAAAAAGAAGAAAAAAAAGAAAAAAAGAAAGAAAAAAGAACGCACGCTGGAGAGAAACCCTTTCAAGTGCAAATATTGTGAGAAGATATTCAACTCATCTGGTAACTTAACCAAACAGATGATAACTCTGGATATAACTGTGTATTAAACTGTTACTTGATTTAAAAAAAAGGTTATCATGCACTGCTTTTTATGGTCTCCATTGAGTTAATAGATGCCAGGAAAACATCACTTACGGGGGTTCAAATAAACACCCCCAAAAAAAATCGGCTCGCCGCTTCGCGGCTCGTGGACGATGCTCCGCACCGTCATTATTTTGGTCACCCCCCCCCCTTAGCAAAAAGCTAGATCCGCCCCTGAGCTGCCTGCAGTAGCAATAAGCAACATTGACAAAAGACTTAACTCCATTTCGTTGACAATCAGCCGTAGAAAGAAAGACATCATGCATGGCTGATTGTCAACGAAACTGAGTTAAGTCTTTTGTTAATTCCGTTTGTTGCTACGGCAGTCAGCCAGTGAAAACGAATTTGTTTAATACAATTATGGAAATGCAAGCACTACTTTAAACAAACAGAACTTTGTTATTCCTAGTTCATTTTTCCTGATTGAGGCAGACGCGTACGCAGGGTGGGAGGGGGGGGGGGTTGGGGGTTAAAGCCCCCCCTTTGGTATTTTTGAGGAAATGGCCCATGGCTTACCTAAAAAAGGCGACCTAACCCCCCCCCCTAACGAAGACAAATGTCAAATTTTCAAATTTCGAGACCAAAAAAATAAAAAAAGGTGTCCTCTTACCCCCCCCCCCCGCTTATTCAGCGGCCGGCTGAGTCGTTGCGATTCGTTTTGGGACCAAAATAAAATTTAAAAAAGTGTCCTCTTACCCCCCCCCCCCCCCCCCCTTGAAAAAATCCTGCGTACGCCACTGGATTGAGGTGACATAGGAAAGGGCAGATACTCAACTTTCTGGAAATGTGATTTTCGCTGTGAAATTAAGATACCGTCCGCCAAATGACTTTTTGGTTACCTCTCTTCAAATTGATTTTAATCACTTTATGCGTGAAACATGCATTATACGAGTAGTATCAAATGAAAGAATTTGTACTTATTTCAGCTCGGTCAATTTATGTTTAATTACAATAATGGTATACTGCCCTCTGTGTTTAATGATATGTTTCTTAAAAACCATGCTGTTCATAGATACCCCATGCACTCGACAATCCGATGAGTTTCACTTACCTCTTTTGAGAACATGTTCTGCACAGAACACGTTCATTTTTGAAGGCCCTAAATTTTGGAATACTCTGCATAACGATTTGAAAACTTCCCCTTCACTAATTGCTTTAAAAAAAAGTTAAACAATTTCCTTATTACAGTCTTATAATATTTAAAAATTTATTGTGGTAGAACATCTCCTTCCCAATTTTTTTTTTCTTTCCCTCTTTTCTTCTGCCCATCTCTAAAAAAAAAAAAAACTACTTGCCATCATGTTCTTGCTCTTTCTCAAGGATTTTGTGCGCTCCCTATTTCGTGCTTGATCTCTACAATTTTCCTATTCTCTCCTCTCCTTCCCTCCAAACGCAGCCCACATTTTTCTCCTTTTTTTCCTTCTCTTCTTCTTCTTTTTTCTGTTCTTTCTTCGTCATGTAATTTGTTACGTCTTCTATTTTAAAGTCATTACGTGTTTTAATAAATGTTCTCTGTTGGCCACTATTCTCCTTTGATTGATTATGTATTCCATATTCTTTTCACACTCATTATTATCTGAGGGGTCCACAATTTACAAGCTCTGCTTTTCAGTGGACCTCTCCATTTCCTCAAAATATAAATGCAGTTAAATTTTAAAATTCATTTTTGTCTTCCTAAAATGTATAAATTATTATTAAGGTTTGTTTATTACAAATGTAACTATGTTTTGTATACATTTTACATTGTATTCGTTATTATGTATTGTATTTTGTTGGAAATGAAAAAATAAAAATGAAATGAAATGAAATGAAAAGAAGAGGATCTAAGCTTTACAAATATGTGTCATTTATCAATTATAATTGTGATTAAGTTATGATAAAACATCGACCCAATTCTCGGTTTCGTTTTTTCTGGGACGCACTGTACATTTATATATGTGTGTTGCCTTGTCGATAATGTTCTCATCTGCTAAGAAGCATCAAACATGTGCCTTAACGCTTATGGTTATGCGTTATAGTTATGATTAATAATAGTATTAACAAACACGAAACCATTTGATATTGACTATTTCCATATACTAAAAACAAATGTTCTCACTCACTTCTCTCGTTTGCATAATTATCTCTCTCTTTTTTTTTCTCTCTTTCTTTCTCTCTCTCTCTTTTCTCTCTTATTTTTTTTCTCTCTCTCTCTCTCTCTCTCTCTCTATCTTTCTCTCTTCTCTTTAGAAAAGAAGATTGCCTGTATATTTAGAGATTATCTATTTTTTATCTCATTAAAACTCGAAGCTGTATATTTAAGTGTTCATAAGTAACATCGGCGTGTATGCTTGAATGGGCGGCGGAGCGTCTTTCATAGTGGGGGAGCACCTACAAAGGGAAACCTCAAAGTGAACATACACTATTGGTATATACCCCTACATCGTCATAATAATAATAATACTCAGTTTTTATATAGCGTTTCTTAGAATCACTAAGCGCTTCCAAACTTGGAGATTATAACCCCGGCTTTAGCTGTGATGTGATATTGCGGCGCTCTAGCTTTTCAAAGAATTAATTCCTGCCAGGTACCCATGATTGCGATTGCACTAACATGGATAACATCAATATTTGTTTCTCCCTTTACGCGGTACAAGATATTGCTTAAAGGTAAAGACCAGTAATGGTCATGCGATTGCATTGTGAAAGAAACGTTGTGGAATCGATCAGAAAAGGTTGATCATCTAGCATCTAGCATCTGCAAGGTTCTGGAATCATCAAAATGATAAGAAATTTGGCCCATTCTTCGTAAAGTTACAAGCACTATACACAGAAAGATGTATATGGGACTACCCTATATCTCTCACAGTCCATGAGAGAAACAAATTTACCAAATATATGAATTAGTAGGCGGTTTCCCGGCAAATTTTGTATCATCATGTATTAGTCAAAACATATTCTTTCACATGATTGGTAATGAGAGCTTCCATTTCATTTTTTGAAATTGGGGCATTTCCAATACTGGTCTTTACCTTTAAAGGGAGTGTATCATGGCAAATACTGGTTAACGCCATCTACGTTTTCTTTTAGACAACTGCACGTAAACGAATGGACTTGATAACTGGGTCAGCGCGCTAGCTAGCGTTCGCGAAACAGACCGAAGTTCTCCTCACGCTTCCGTTTCACGTATGTTGTCTATTAGGTTCATGGTGCAACATACGTGGAACCATGGTTGCACGCACGTGAATGCTGCGGTCGCGTCGTCCGTATTCGCATTATACCCGATTGGCCCAGAGTAGGCCCACGGGAAAGACACATAATCTCGTCATGACAACAACATACTTTGGGTGTGATGTTCTGAGGATTTAATTTTCTAGCGAGTGAAGCGAGCCAACAAAAATGTCTAAGATTTGTGAGGTCGCATTGCGAAAAATTGCATCATAATTATAAAGTGGTGGGGGACCCGATTACTTTTAAGCACAATCTTATGAAGAAACATTGAAAAGTTCTTTTACGAGTAACATAATTATAACAACTATAAATGCGAGCGAGCGTAGCGGGCGGGCTCTAGGGAAATTAAATAAAAAGGGGCTCTAAGTCGCTTTGAATTAGAGGTGTATGTTATGCAAAAAGGAAAATCAAGCACTTATCAGAAGGGAAAAGAACAGTTATTAAAAAAGAAAAAGTGCACGTTTAAAAGTAAAAACGGCAATTATCAGATGTGAAAATGGGGCAGTTTTTGCAATTAAAAAGGGACACTCAAAAGAGATTTTAAAAAGGCACTTGTGAGAATGGAATGGGGCATCTGTTGAAGAAAAAAAAGTTTAAAAAAAGGCAAAAACTGAGGTGAAAGGGGAAATTTCTTGCAGGGCACCCGAAAAGAGGCACTCACCAGAGATGAAAATGTCCACTTATGAAGATGGAAAAGAGGCGCTTATTATAAAGGAAAAGAGGCACCTGTCCGATTTTGATAGTAGCAATTAGGGGGCATTTAAGAGAGAGAAAAGGAGAATTTATAAGAAGGAAAATGGGCACTTTTAAGAAAGGAAAAGGGGCACGCATCAAAATAAAAAGGGGCATTTATCAGAGGAAAACAGGGGCACTCATTACAGAAGAAAACTATCACCTATCAAAGGGGAAGGGGGCAATATTACAAACGAAAATGTGCACTTGTCAAAGTAAAACGTGTACTTGTCAAATTTGGATAGGGGCATTATCAGAGGTGAAGGGGCATTTCTCAGAGGTGCTAAAGGCTACTTCTTGTAGGCTGCTAATTTCTCCTGAAAAGGGGCACTTACCCGAGATGAAAAGGGGCACTTATTGCAAAGGAAAGGGGCACTTATCATATTTTAATAGAGGCATTTATCAGAGGTTAAAGGTAAAGACCAGTATTGAAAATGAAATGGAAGCTCTTATTACCAATCATGTGAAAGAATATGTTTTGACTAATACATGATGATAACAATTTTGCCGGGAAACCGCCTACTAATTGATATATTTAGTCAATTCGTTTATCTATTGGTGTGTGAGAGATAAACGCACGTGTCGCGCACATGTGCGTATAGTCCCATATACATCTTTCTGTGTACAGTGCTTGTAACTTTACGAAGACTGGGCCAAATTTCTTATCATTTTGATGATTCCAGAACCTTGCAGTACACACCAATACTTATATGCTAGATGATCAACCTTTTCTGATCGATTCCACAACAGTTCTTTCACAATGCAATCGCATGACCATAACTGGTCTTTATCTTTAAAAGGGGGAAAAGGGACATTTATGAGAAAGTGAAGGGGGTCTTTTGAATGGGGGGGGGGGGGGTCACTTATCAAAAGAACAAAAGGCACTTATTAAAAAGGGAGGGGGCAGTTCTTACAAAGAAAAGTGGAACTTTGGTGGTACCTAAAAAAGTGTGGGATTCCCCCCCCCCCCCCCTCCGTTGAACGCCGCCTCTGTTTGTTTGTACTAATGTCTTTCTAATTTAAAACTTTGCGGATTCATCACGTTCATGCATTAACCAATTCTAGTTCGACACGTGTAACAGAGGCTGGCGTCGGAGTAAATTAAAAGCGCATATTCTCTCGTTAAGATAGCGTGATCGACGGGCAATGACTTCCACGACGACCGCTATTGCCTTGCCATGGGTCGTGCTCGTATCTATTATAAGTTTCTTAGCTTTGATTGGCAACATCATCGTCATCCTAGTGATCATCCAGGATCGTTACCTGAAGGGTCTCAACTACACCCTCGCTCTCGTGTGCAACATGGCCATATCGGATGCTCTGTACGTCGGATTAGCTATCCCGCTTATACTCGCGAGTGCCTTCACACAGGGCAACTGGAATTTGGGTAAGTTTATTTGTGTATGATAACGATATGATGATAATAATAATATTAACAATAATAATAATTATGATAATAATATTATCATTATTATTATCATAACCATTACCATAATGATAATCATTATTAATATTTATTTTAACCCATGGAAGCCTCATCAGCATAAAAGCTGTTCTTCCTGAGGACGTTACACTTTACGTTTTCCCGCTCAATTTTAACAGTCTTTTCGTTCACTTATGTTTTGAACGCCTCGGCAAATTTTAATTCGATTGCATTTTCGTTCGTTCAAATCCGTTATTCATAGTATAGTATATATAGTATTACAGATTTGTATTCTATATGAACTACCTGCCAACCCAACAAATATATCTCGCCATTCTAAATCTTTAATTTCAGGTAACTCAAAATGTTTGTACTTAAGCTTGCCATATCCTTTGAACGCTCCCGTAAGATAAAAATAAATGTTTGTATGTTTCTATTTACTGCTTACAAAACAAAATAAACTATCACCAACAAAACCAAATCTATGAAGATGCTCATTAGTATATATGGCTCCATGCAAAAATCCAAATTGAGTATAGTAATTATTGGTCTAACAAATATTTCTTTTAATTCTTTATGTATATAATCATGATTATTTTGCCCAACCCTTACCTGCGAATCATACTTTGCTGTAGTACTTTTATAAAATAATGATCATAAATTGTTCTTGAACCCACATCTAAAAACTGTATTTTTTTACCTGAAATATAAAAATAAGTATTATAGCTTATAACATCATCCTCGAGAAGTTTTATTAACCCTGAATCATCTCTCCATATTAAACCTGGGTATCGCTTCATAAATATCGATAATCATAAACAAATTATTTCCTTTCATACAGCGGTTCAAAAAAATATTGAACATGAGCTTTCTCAATCAAATGATTATATTGAACAATCCCTCTTTCAAACAAGTATCTATTAAATATAGTTTTTCCATTTATACATATATTCCGATTATTGAAGGTAATTTGATTCATATAACTATCCAAATATCTTTAATTATTTGTTTCTTGCCATGCTTGCAACATTTCCATATAGTACGGTGGAATATCTAAAACGGACTTTTTTATATCGTAATCACATACAAAATAAATCTACCACCCACAAACTGTAAGCAATAATCAAAAAATACTTTCCATCCCAAATTTTTCTCTCCATATAAAAGACGTTTTATCCACATTATGCGCTGTATTTTAAAGGACATTTCAAAATTAATCAGTATAATCCTCCAATTGTTATAAACCTGATTCATTATTGCCCGTTGAATTCGATCTTTCCCCCTCCATGTTAATTCAAATGAAAATTTTGCAATTTGTTTTATAACCCAATGAGGAACAATAACGAGAGATGACATATAATTTAATTTTGAAAGAGCATGAGCTTTTAACAAATGTATTTTACCCATCAAAGTTAAAGAGAAGGTTCATTGATTTTAAAAACCAACTTTATTGTCATTATTGCAAAGGTGAATATTTGATTGGACAAGATTATCAAATTTCAATGCTTGTAAAAATTCGAAGTAATGATTATTATCAATTACAAAACGCTTAAAAACAGCACCGGCATAGCACCTGAAGAGCTCTCCGAATGCTGCTGAGATGTGTGACGTCACATGATGAACATGATTTGCACAAGCAGACGATGTCCCATTACATGTCATACATTTTCAGTGCCTGTTTTGTCATTTTGTCTTCAGTTATTTTTTTTTACTTCACTACCGTCAGGCTAAATGTTTAATTTATCGCCTTACTCTAAACCCCGCGCAAGGTATTATTTTGATGAAGAAATGCAGCGATAAAAAAATAAAGGGATTCGTCGATTGTTAACGAAATAAGACGCCATTGTTTTTTAAGCTGCATACACCAGGCGCAGATCCAGGATTTCTTGGGGGGGGGGCCCTAATGAGCACTATTTTTTTTGGGGGGGCCCTCGAAAATTAGAAAAATCGCACCCCCCCCCACCCTTGAGCGCTAGGGGGAGGGGCACCTACAAAAAAGGTACAATTAACGTGTTTTTACACTTTTTTTCTAGGGGCGGGCCCCACGACCCCCACCCCTAGACCCGCCACTGGCATACACCGCGGTATGTTTGGCGTTTCAAGAGGAAACAAACGCCGCCCATGCTTTCATTCCAGGGGGGTTTTCAATTTGAAAGTGTGTTTTCTTTGATTGTTGCTTAACCCCTATCCTGTGCATTTACAAACAAAATTATTTAGTTATCAGAATCGGTTTCATATCCCTTTTTGAATGGTGTAAAATGCCATCACATTTACATGTATATTCACTAAACTCATGATAATTTGAGAAATAATAGCAATGCAATTACATGTATGTCCTTTCTTTATTCTTTATGGGATGTCGTCTGCTTGGGCAGGATTGGTTAATATTGTGACGTCATTAAGACATCTCTCGTATATACTAGGTGCTATGGAGGTGGTTTTATTTGTATTTTTTTTATAAATCACCCGATATGTAATTGACCTAAAACTTGTACGATGGCCATTTGTTAGCTAACGAGTTTTTAGTGAAACGTTATTTCTTCGAGGAGACTTGGCTTTGAGGAAATTACTCAAGAACGTTACAATTGCACATGGCAATAGTTGTGGCAGAGCTCTCTCTTCCGTCTCTGAGAGAGAACACGTTACAGTACACACTTCGGGAGCCTGTCGATGGGATTCACACCCTCTTCCAAGTGTTGTCCGCTGTGCACTTTTCGGGATGCATTCTATGTGAGTTTCTTGGTTTAGAGTTAGCCAAGAATGCCATACTGCACCACAACTTTTTAGAACAGGTCTTATATAAGAAATAAACTCTGCGACCACATTATTTTAATGGTACTATCATGTATCTACAAATTATACTAAAATATTAAAGCTTGATCAGTAATACAAAAAAACGAATATTAAAGAAAGAAATCAACGCAACAACGCCTTCAATTAAGAGTGCCTTTGCCTTTCAATTATCTATCCATGCATACATTTATTTAATGATACTGTATATTCATTGTACAGTATATTTGTATTGATTGACCGAAGAAAGAGATTGAGCATGTGAGTTGGGGCACGAAGCGCAGGATCACAACAAAATCTCTGGCGAGCAACAAAAATGAACAGATTATACAAATAATCAAACTAATTGAAATGGTAATCACATGTTTCAGAACCAACATTCTGTATATGAGCTCTGACAAACAATCAGCCCATCGCTTACTGGAACCCGATGGTCCTGTTTAAGCATATGAGAATAAGATAATTTAGTAGTCAGCTGGTTAAAGTATAATACATCATCAACAACAACAACAACCACGGCAATCATATTACACAAAAAGCAGAACAAACCATTTGCAGTTTCTTTCACTGACAGAACTGATATGGTCTTATTTAAACTGGATAGCCTGATCGGTCATAACACAGCTCTTCTTGGGGGCCCTGAAATTCCTCTTACCTTAGTATTAATAGTTACCCATTAAAATATACGTGGGTCGAGAGGGACAAGAATGGTAAAAACACATTGTCCAGGGATTTTAAGCAATGAGCAAGAATCGAACCGATGACCTATCGTATGGGAGTCAAGAGCCGTCACGTTATACCACACTTCTGTGATGTGATGGGGCACTCCTATGCCCCCCCACACCCAATAGCGGATTTAACGAGGGGGCGGCAACCAAGTGGTTTAACTTTATTACACAAGTCCAAAATAATGTCTGCCCTCTGACTGTTTTTTCTTTGTTCGTTTTTCGTTTTGTTTTGATTTTCTTATCAGCAAATGTGTGGTGCTTATTAGCAATTCTACGAAATATTTCACCCCTTCTTTTAAAAATCCTGGAAATACTGCGCCGCCCCCTCTACCTCCTACTTGCTAGTCCAGCGAAAATAATCCTTGATGTCTATCTTTTTTCCCCATTTTTTATTCATTCTCGTCAACCTTACAAAGGTCAAAGCTTATGGCACTGGTTTTTTTTAACTATGACCAAATAGCTTAATGACCCTTTGACAGCCTGAAACTTTACAAAGATAAAGAATTAGAAATCAGTTACAACTTTTTCTTGTAGCATGGACCTAGGTTACCTCCCATAGCTTAACGAAAAAGTTTCAGCGTTGCTTTATGTGCATGAGGTATCCCTGAACAGCCAATTGTTTACGGAATTTTGTAACAAAATTGACATACCTTTTTGGTTGGAGCCGAAAAAAATATATACCCACAAGCAATATGTTTTTTTTCTATTGATGATTAATGAGCATGGGTGGATCTTAAAGAAAGGTCACAGTAATCTGAATTAACTCCTGTATTTTGATGGAACAGTGCAATTGAAAATGGTGTTTCGGACGTTACATTTTCCGTAAACAATGTAGGCCCTCATTTAACCCACTGGAACAATCATTTAATGAGATTGTTTATGGTTTTAATAAGCTTATTAGTTACTCCAAGTCATTAAATTAAAAGAAAATATAATTTAATTGTAGTAGCGCTTATATTGGAATGGAATGTATGTGGAATGCTACATAGAATGCTGTAATGCTTTTAAACATTAAAACCTGGTCAGTTAGCCAGTAGTTATCAATCCTACAACATGTCTGCTGGGCTGCCTCTGTGTTAGAGTGCTAGGAATTATATGTTAGAACCGCAACCCTACACTAGTGTGAAATATAAATGGGCTGTCCGGTTTTTTTCTTTCCCTCTATAAAATGTCAAAGTTGGGGGTGCGGCGCTGCGGCCTTATCACCGGCAAATACGGTACATGTTTAACCTACACTGTATATTGTTTGTCACCTGTGATATAGGCACAGCAAGAGTTAAGATCTATCAACCAACCAACCGACCAACCAATCAATCCATTCATCAATCGGTCATCAATTAAATAAATAAATAAATACTTATTTAAGAGCATTAAAAAAATGTTGTCGTTTGAAACAGCCTCCTAATACAAATAGTGGTAAAGGATGATTGTTAATACAGTAGTATTATAACCTAAAACATACACACTTTTAAAATACATCTAAAATGTCTCATTCTCGAGATGTACATAAATTAGGATTCACTTATTTCTTATTACCGTACTTACATGACTTGGGGTACTTTTGTATAGTTTTATTTTTTTAAAGTTTTGTCAATGTTTTGCTTACATACATGTATGTGTTAGTGATATTATTGAATGACACACTATATAGTTGAAGGCAAAGAACATTAGCAAGCTGATTAAACATCTATATTGTAGAGTTTGTAGAAATTGATGATCTCATTGAAATGTTAACATCGTGTAACATCCGAAACAAACCATAGTATACATTTCACACTGTTGTTCATAACATGCAATAAAGAGTATGTTTCTAAGTGAATTTTCTAAGGAGTTTTGATGACTACAATTGCTATTAGCTTCATATTTCACTCTGTTAGATCACATAAGCATTTTTAACTACCGGTACACGTTCTTGAAATGAATAATATACCTTACATAAATTGAGTGGTCGATGAAGACAAACTTGGTATACATGTATGTGCTAAACTAATTAAAACTGCACAATTTTTTTCCATAAATGTTACAGAAGTATTTTTCTGCAAACAATTAATGTAACTGAGGTCAATAATACCTAAAGAAAAGCAATTAACTTGAATAAAGTTATAATGTTAACAGTGTGTAACGTCCGAAACATCAGTGGTGTGTCATATGAAAATTATTAGGCAAAGCACTGGTTCCCAATTTTTTTCCATGTATTTACCTTATATCATCAGTTGTTATAATAAAATAAGTTTGACCTAAGAAAAAAGCATTTTACCTATTGAAATAAAAACTTGTTATTGTCAAAACCCTAATTTAGAGCTATTTTTCACTTTCAAGGGATACAATATCTGTATTTTTCAAGATAAAAACTCAACAATTTGCATGAATAATCTCTGAAACATATTCTTAAAGACCCAAAATATTTAAAGGTGTAGTTAATAGCAAATGAGTTTTATATCACAGTTATTAGATATGCTATAGTTCACAATAAAATTGTAAAAACTCAAAGTATTCAAATCTGGTGAATAAATAAGGAGATAGATTAAGGTCCAGAATTTGCATTTCTCAAAAATATGATTAGTCCTGATCATAAAAATACAAGTTTGAAGTGAGTAAACATATATTCATTTTGGACCCATTTGTGGACACATTTGGTATAAGTTAAAAAAACCAGTGCCTTATCTATTTCTCTTTCTCGTTATTTGCCTGAATGGTTTTGCTTGAGGGATTTTTAATTATGCTGGATGCATAATATATATGTTTTCGGATTAAAAAAGCTTAAGGTAAAGACCAGTTATGGTCATGCGATTGCATTGTGAAAGAAACGTTGTGGAATCGATCAGAAAAGGTTGAGCATCTAGCATCTAGCATCTGCAAGGTTCTGGAATCATCAAAATGATAAGAAATTTGGCCCATTCTTCGTAAAGTTACAAGCACTATACACAGAAAGATGTATATGGGACTACCCTATATCTCTCACAGTCCATGAGAGAAACAAATTTACCAAATATATGAATTAGTAGGCGTTTTCCCGGCAAATTTGTTATCATCATGTATTAGTCAAAACATATTCTTCCACATGATTGGTAATGAGAGCTTCCATTTCATTTTTTGAAATTGGGGCGTTTCCAATACTGGTCTTTACCATCTTTAGGGTGTCATCATCCAGATAAAGAAATTAATGATGGGATAGGAAAAAATGAGAATATGGGAGGGTACTAATTTTCTCACAAATCATAATTATTGAATTCTTTAGGTGAAAATAGAATGAGTAGAAATGAGTAGAATATCCATAATTATGGCGTGGGCACCTCACCACCTTAGTAGGCAGGTCGCACTGCCTCAGCTGTGAGAGATTAACCTCGATGAGCAATCAGACGAGTATTCATCATTTTATATAGACTGCCTTAATTCAAGGCAACCATGTAATGTTGAAGAAAAAATATTTACGGCGTGGGAACAAAGTTAGCATATAGATGAGATTGCCAGCCAAGCAAGCATTATTGTTTCTCGATATCAGGGCCCCGTCTTAAAGAGAGCTGTGATTGATCCAAATCAATCGGAAGTCCTGTAATCTAGGGCAAGTTTGCAGTCCCCTATCTCTTATCTACATTGTTGCGATTGATATCAACTCTTTCTCAAACACAAAGAAGATTTCCAGGGGGAAATGATCCAAATCTGGACTGTTTGATTATCCTATCAAGATATACTAAACAATTTGAAGATAATTCGATCTAGGTAGCCTCTATTCAGTTTTCATTTTGAGTTCAGTCATTTCTTTAATAGAACATCTTCGTCTTCAAGTATACAAGCCACTCCACCTTTTCTATTTTTGTTGCTCCGTTGGAGGGGGGGGGGGGGGGGGTGGGGGTAAGGTCACCTTTTTTAGGTCAGCCATGGGAATAATTTTTTTATTTTAATTGTTTTTATTTTATTATTGAAAAAAAAAAAAAAAAAAAAACAAAGGGGGGGGGGGAGTTTTAGTTTTTTTTTAGGGGGGTTTATACACATACAAATACCAAAGGGGGGGGGTTAACCCCCCCCCCTCCTGCGTAAGCGCCTGGTCATGTATATTTATAAAACCCAAAGTTGATATGTTTTACTTTGAACTACCGTATATTAACTTCGATGGTTTCACATCACTTTACAGTGAGAGTTAAAAGCAATGATCAAAAATAAATGTACCATATTTAATGCGAACCGTGGATGTAACTCTCGAACCTTCTAACAAGGGACCTGTTCCTCATTTTGCTTGCCCTCCGCAGGTAATGCTGGCTGCAAGCTCATGATGTTTTTGCCCAATTTCTGCATCGCTTCGTCCATCTACACCATGGTCGTCATTGCCTACGACCGGCGTGTTACCATATTGATCAACCTGCCGAGGGTCCACCAGAAAAGCAGGATTTACCTCGATCCTCTACTCGTCTGGTTCCTATCACTGATCGTGGCTGCTCCTGCTTTCTACGAGTACTCGGTCTATCAGCGTCCGCTGTTCTCTCTGGGGGATTGGTGGGGAGGAGGCAGCAGCTTCGAAGAGGTTAGACTCATGATAGTGGTTTTTCGTTTTGTTCTTGTTGTAGTCTTCTTCCTCCTCTTCTCCTCCCCTCTCTCCCTTTTTTTAATACTTTTGCCTTAACGGTTCTTTTTGTTTCTTCACTTATTTTCTTCTTCACTTCAAGTTTCATTGTTCCTCTTTTATTTTATTTTCTCCTTTCGTTTTTCTCATTCACCTCTGTTACCACAATCTTCCTTAAAGCTCCCTACGGGGATACATCTTTTTCCAGCACGACTTTGATTTTTGATTTTCGGAAAGGACATAAAACTGTCGGTCACCTGGTTTCTTACTTACAAGCAGTCAGGTAAAACAAACCATCCAACCAAAGCAAAGCAAACCTACATGTAAAAGTCGAAGGAACCTATGATTATATTCCAAGGCCTTCTCGCATATCGGTGGTGCATTAAAAAAAACCCGATGTTTCTTAATTTTGCAAACGAAGATGGACCGTCAAATACGCTGGTCAAGTCTGTCCAATACGCCAGATAGGTAATACGAACCACCATATACGTCTAGGTGGTTAATATAACCATGTACCATAACGTCTTATTGGATAACTGTGTAGGTGATATCACAACACTAATGTATTTTAATTATGTCTGTCAACTTACCCTACATTGAATGTAATTGCTATACTGTACTATTCGATTACTCTGTGTAACACAGGTTGATGATGACCTTATAGCGAACACCACAACATTCTATCTGGCTTGTGGCTCACACGACATAGTTGAGTCATTCGAGAAAGTATACGCGAGTATCCTCTTCGTAGTAGCCTACATTCTCCCTTTGCTGATCATCAGCATAAACTACATCATCCTCGGCAGGTTCCTCATGAAACGGCGTGTGGTCGCTCCGATTCAAGAAGTGGGGACGAACGACGAAAAGCCAGGCTATCATACTGGTTATGACATACCCATGCAACTGCCCAACGCCAAAGCGGCTTCAACACCAGGACAGAGCATACCAATGAGTCCATTCAATCGCGTTAGGTTGCAGCAACCGGAGAACTGCTCAAATGCCACTGAACAGCCTGGTCCCAAAGGCACTGCAGAGGTCGGCAGAAAACCGGAGACGTTCGTGAAGAAAGTATCTGCCCGAGTCATCAAGATGCTGCTTGTCTTGGTGGTCACGTTTGCCATCTCTAGGGCTCCTTACTTTATCATGTTCGTGCGAGAGGTGAGCTCCAGTGTCAGCTGTGTAGAATGGGTCCTAAAATTGAGAGGGCGATGGCATGTGGCCAGGGGTAGTGGGCGCACCATTATGTGTCGGTCTCTCGATGGATGGCATGCAAATTAACAGGGTCATTTATCCAAAAGAAGGTGCAGGGGGTCGTAGCATCTCTTTTTACATTTCCTCTCATATTTTCCTATCCAATCACTTCTTTCTTCGTGTGGATGATGACACCGTGAAGATGGTAGCTTTTTAAAAATTGAATTGGTTTAATTTTCAACTTATCATAATCCCCAGAAGAAAAGAAATCATCAACGCCAAGAACCTATTTTCTGTTAGATTCAGTCATGTGTCAGTTTATGTTAATTTTCTCTCTTGTGCTTTGTATCTAGGAGATTCAAGGGACGGATGATTCAGCGCGTTTCGGTGAAGCCTTTCACGTGGTGAAGCTTCTGGCTTCTGTCTTTATGAGCCTACTCAATCCCCTCATCTATGCAGTGTTTAATAGTCGCATCAGGAAGGGAATCGGTCGACTCTTGTGCCCGAATATTCCAGACTTCATCAGAAACAATACCACTAGACATTGTCAAGAAACAGTGGCGTAATTCATGAATTGAAATCAATTTTACCTAAAGGCATCCTTCTAATAATGTACTCAACATTAATCCTTCCCTATCTTAATTACGGTGTTCTTGCTTGGGGTAACTCTCTTAAAACTAACCTTGAAAAATTATACTTGATTCAAAAGAGGGTCTTAAGAATTATTTGTAACGTTAGCTTTCGTACGCACACTAATCCGCTTTTTTATACGCATAGAATTTTAAAGGTGCAAGATATTTATCACCTTCAACTGGGTTCTTTAATGTACGACTTCGATTCAGGTGTCCTTCCACAGGCTCTTGTCAGCATTTTTAAGAAAAATAGTCAAGTTCATGACCATGCTACACGAAATGTCTCTGCGTTTCACTTACCCCAAGTAAGGACAAAGTTTACCTATAATACTTTGGTTTTTACCGGACCTATGTTTTGGAACTCTCTAGGATCTAGCGTTAAGCAATTTGTTAGTCTCTCTTCATTTAAGTGTACACTTAAGGTTTATCTTCTCGATAAATACTGTGACTCATAGAGTAGTTCATTTCTGAAGTTATTATGGTGCCAAGATCTATTATGTATTACTATAAATGTAAATTTTCTTCTTCATATTAATATGTGTCTAACTGAATATTTTCAGATTGTCAACCTCTTATTCCCTCCCCTGTTGTCTTGTGCCCGTTGTGCTGTGCCTACTGTCGATGTGCTGTAGTCTTCTATTTTCTCATATTTTCTCTTTTCTCCCGTCTTGTCTAGTCTCGTCTCTCGTTTTGTTGTTGTTGTTGTTGTGTGTGTACACTTCTTGTTTTTTTATACCCCCTTTTCCCTATTGTATTCTAAGGTAGTCACAAATATCTATTCATCATGTTTATCCGGCTCAGAGGGGGCCCTAATAATTACAAGGTCTGCTTTTACCAGGGTCTCCTCGTCTTTCTTTTAGTTAACTTTGTTTTTATCATTGCCACAATTTGTTATTTTGCATTGTAAATGTGTAATGATCTATTGTTATGCTCTATACATGTATGTCATTTGAAAGAAAGACGAATAAATATCTTATCTTATCTTATCTAGCAGCGATGCCTGGTGGAATGAACACAATATATGTTTACAAGTCCTGCACGCATCGAAAACGTGTGGCCCATTGGGAACTTGTTGCGAGAGATCGGAAAATGTTCAATCATTGTTCGGATGAAGGATTCGTGATGCTAATTTTTCCTTAAAGGTATTACAAAGTTTTGGTATGGGGTCATGAATTTGGTTCAAATGAACATATTGGAAGCATATGCGATCCTACAATATTCAGTGATCATTGTCGCGGTTGAAATCGAGTCTAAAGTTATGAAATTGTAAATAATAAACTCTTTTTGTTGTATAGCTCCCTCTCAAGGTCAAGATATTAATTGAGCTATAAAACAATGTTTCTTGACTAAAATCGACCGATTAGCTATTCCCGTTTGGAAATTATATATCACAACTACATATTCTGAGATTTTCAAGGTCGCAGCTACCATTTAACGGCCGTAGGCGCTATTTGAAATTTATCAAAATTTACCGGGAGCACCGGTAAATTTTTATTTTCAATTTTTCTCGAAAGCAGAAGTGTTTTATTGGCTAAATTTTCTAGTGCTTATAATACATCCACAGGGGCATCCAAATATATCAAAATTGTAAAGAATCACTATCCACCCAATTTTGAAAATTTCCCAAAACTTTGTATTACCTTTAAGGGGAAGTTTTTCTGATGATGTTGAAGGTGGACAATGCATTGAGTTAGACCTGCAGGTTGTGTGAATGAAGCTCATCCCATGCAAATCAGAAGAATTCCCCTGTTTGTCGGGTAAATACCCGTATATAACATCACATTGTACATGAGAAACCCTAATCGTGTGTCTTTAAAATAAATTATACTCGTCTTTAATGGTCAATGTCAAATTTACAGCAGACTGAGTTTGTACCTATTCTTTAAAATTATTAATACTAATTAAAAGCACAACGTAGCATTATCTTTTTCTTGTTTGATTAAAGTGTAAGGTCGCTGATTCTTTTTTTTTTCCTTTGAGGGCTCATTCCGATAGACCCTTTTCCTTCTTTTTTGTGTTATCTTGAGAGGAAAGACCCAAGCAAAGCTTAATAACACATCGATAGTCATGTCCGAAGGTAATTGCAACCTACCCTTTTTCGAGCTAAAGAAGCCATATCCACAAAATCAAATTGCCATGATTTATCCATCCCATAGGCAATCACTCCACTCTTTGTAAACTCTTTTCGAACAGGATAATGTACAAACTATAAGTATCATTGTCCGCCTCCCGCTCTCGTAATTCTTTTTACATGGCAAGTTATACACTCCATCCTTCTTCAAATAACGGTACAACTTGTCAGCTCCTCCGAACCCCGCCCTTTCCTCAGGACCTCCATACACCTTGCACAAGTACTCGTCCATGATTACCAAATCTACTTCTCACACATGTCCATACAACAACTACCACTCTAAAAAATGACCATTCCTCAAACACCCAAGCCCTTATGAATAGATAACTGTTACAAAAACAACACATGAGGGGAATAAATTACAGTTTTAATTCACTAATGTTAACATTCAAAGAGAGAGAGAGAGAGAGAAACAAGAAACAACAAAAACAAATATATAAAGTTTGGCATCATGAAATATGAATGAAGTACATGTACAGTAGCACTGCATTTTATTGGTTCAACAGTTTTCGTTTGAGGTGTTCGAGCACCCTGGCCTCTTTCATATCTACTTCGAAGAATTCTATTGCCTCTCCTACAACGAACCCCCTGTCCACACACAACATTTTCCGTGATTAACTATACCGTTTCGCGATAGTGATACCGTTTCGCGATAGTTTTACGATGAAATTGTGTGTGTGGACGCTCACTAACGATACGTCGTATAACGAAACTAGTCTAACGAAACGCAGGTTTGGGCATCGTTTCGAACTGAAACTCAATAAAGAATCACGCCTAATCACGGAAATGTTGTGTGTGGACAGGGGGAGTGTAACTAGTGTAACTAACTGGGCGGGGCTTAACGTGACCTCGAGCGAAAGGAGACCAGACTGTAGAGTTTCAGGATTACTTTCTTCTGTTTATGGACATACTTGAATTTATATGATGATTATTTATACAACGTTTCTTGTGTGTGGACACTCTGAAATTTATACTATGATTCTTTATACGACGTTTCGTTCTAGAGTTTCGGGATAAATTGTTTTGTTTGTGGACACGCTGATGTCTTGTTCACAAGAAACATCTCTTCTAGCTTGTGCCCGAGTTAAAGAATGCCAAGAAAATTCCACCTTTCAACCTGTCCACTACCTGGTGAAAATATTTGTCGACTTTGGCTTCCCACGGCTTGAGCATGCACACATTCCGGGGTCAAGTCCATCTGACCACACATCCTTCACATTTTGTATCCACAAGCTTGTGCAGAATGGACGATATATGGCCCCCCACGACCAGCAAAACTGTAGCGACGTGAAGTCTGGCACTGATGTCCTAGCACCTTCTCACCGTCCTCGTCAGCCTCTACCGGTTGGCCTTCATCCACCTACCCGTCCTCACTGACGATGACAGGCAGCCCTTCCTCCTGCCCCCTATCATCAACTGTGACGATGGGCTGTTACTCAATCTTCTTTCCCTTCCCCATCCTCAACCAAGATGATGTCATCATCCTCATCGTCGTTTAGTATTCTGCGCATCGCGTCCATTACGCTGTGAATATATAGACTGACGATCAAACTGTCGGTATCGAAGGGGCCCAGGTGCTTGGTTTGGGCGCTGGGGCAGTCGAGATAGGACGGGAGGGGGCCCTAGTCTGCTGTCGTCCAACCCTCGCTCCAGTTTAAAAATTGCAGCCTAAAGATGAGATGAAGACAGCGGATGTGAATGTAAAATGTAAAAAAAAACAATCCTCGTGAAATTTTCGAATTTCGTTCCAAATTTGAATTTGTCGGTCGTTATATTACCCTATAATCTTCTTCTTGACTTTAGTACAAACGGTATCACAGCTGATACCAATACAACAGCTGATCAATTTCCACCAATTATTTGTCGTCAATTTAATTCCCCCAACACCTGGCAACATCCTATTGTTGTTTTTGTCTTTTTTTTTATTATGGAAACAAACGTAACCCTCGGTACTTTTGACCACAGCAAATGGTTCAGACCCTGATTCAAATTCACATGATTCCAAAATATCTTCATGGCTTTAATAACACTCCGCTTCTTCACCTGAAGGGTCCCCTAATTATCTTTTTTACCCTAATTTCCTATTTTATAGCGGAAGTGGTACAAATTGACTATTCAACTAATTAATACATATCCTTAATCCCCTTTTCTTTCTAAGGAACCATTTTATGCTGCTCACGCGTCTCGACCCAACACATTTTAAAACTTTGACCGATACATTAATAATGATTAGAAGAAGAATAAGAAAAAGACTAGAAATGCAATCGTGTCAGAACGATGTGCGTGCAATGACGCCATGTTTCTACGTGTCAAACGAAAGAGCTTCTCTCGGACTATCCAGAGCAATTTGCACGAAGTCTGTAGCTTCTGTGATATTGGAGATAGGTAGGGCGAAAGAAAGGCCTCAACAGTGACCTTGATGGGATGGTAGTGACTATGCCTACGAAGTTTGAAAGAAATTGGGATAGGGGAAAGAACCTAGAAAGGGCTCGCAAGCACTGCGTGCAAAAACCAATGGGATTTGGTGCATGTTCGTCATTGCAATAAAGATCGTTCTGGGGGCCAAAAGCGTGAACCCGATATGCCCCATAGACAATGCGTGTAATGCATGGGCGGAAACGTACAGGATCTGTATTATGACCGGAGTTAAATTGTTTTTTCTCTCTCTCTTTACGTCTCTTTATGGGCCGTATTTGGTATCATTAGAAAGAGAATTTCATGGTTGTTATTGTAAACCATTCTCTGTTTTTCTATGATAATCCTATCGAAACACGTGATGTAAAATAGATTTATAGGACAAAATGGCGTCTTAAATGGCCCCCTTGACCAATTTCAAAAATCCGGCCAAGAGGTGCCCTGCGTATTGGAACTCGGCATGTCACCGCAAATTTTCAAGAAAAAAAAAGGACGTTTAAGGGGCGAAAAGCAGTCTGAAAAAATGACGTCATAGTCGATACGTGTTAGATTCGGGCGGAAACTCGGCGGAATTCGTATAGTGACCCTTGTTCAAATGCGATTTACTCACAATTTTCTGTCTGAACATATACTATACTTGGTATCATGCAAAAGAGCACTTCATTGCGGTCAGTTTGACACCACTGTTATCTCCGCGCAATGTATTACACGCATTAAACGCGCTATTACGTAATGCATAGTAAATTCATCATTTTTGGCGATAACTTTGCGACGAGGGCATTACAATTTATTTAACTTGGCAGACAGTTGTCACGTATATAGATACATATGTGTGCCAAGTTTCATTGATGTAGGTATAAAGATCGCCATTTTAGAGCAAGTTTAAGAATTTATTTCGGAATTTTCTTGAAAATTGTGAATTTGGAGGGCATTTTTCTCAAAGTCGGTCAGTGTTAGGGTATATAATTTTGTATATAGCTGGAAAGGGCATATCTTCAAGTATCTAAATCCAAAAAAGGGTACGGATTTGCCAAGCCATAATGGAGATACGGCCACAGAAAGAAAGCCAATTCCCAAAACTTTAGAGGGCGCTATTTATGTTTTGCAAAGTTATTGGAGCGTGAAATTTGGCATGGCTATGTGCAATTATGAGATAAAGATACTGTAAGATTTAAATACAAAACGGAATTTATATGAGAAAGTTATGGCAGTTTTAGATTCTTTAGGGGTCAATTTTTCAAGAATTTGAGAGATTTTTGACGGAGTCGGTTTCAGATTTAAATTTTGAGTACGAGGATGGCATTTTGAAGGGCAGGTTATACGTCGTATATTCAAGAAAATCTCTTAGACTATCTAGAGGAATTTGTTAGAAGTTTGTAGGATCTAGGATAGTGGAGATAGGAAGGAAGATAGAAAGGCCTTAACATGGAACAAAAACGGACAAAATGGCGCCTGGACGGTTATGCATGAGTGATTTTGAAAATCAAAGAATGTAGTGACCTTGATGAGATGTTAGAGACCATGCCTATGAAATTTGAAAGGAAAAGGACATGAGAAAAGCACCGAACCAGGAATAACAAACACTACGTGCACAACGAATGCGATTTCCTGACGATAAGGATAAGGATAAGGAAAAGGAAAAGGAGGAAAAGGAGAATATTAATGGGGCAGAATGTGAACGAAAACAAGGCAATGACGAAGGTCGTCATTGCAAAAAAGAAGGAACTGTGTCTTATAAAGCGCCTCACATGTTACAATGTACCCTACCAAAGTGCGTACAATATCAGTATCTAGGTCATTGGATTCCAAACTTTACATTGAACACTCTCCATGTTGGGAGCACATCACCAACCAGTCGCCATTTTCCAGGGCGCGCACATGCTATTCAAATAACACTGGCTCAGACCCTGATGGTTGCCAGTCCGTCAAAGAATCTCATTCAAAATATTGTTAATTGTCTATAAATCATTGAGTGGTCAAGCCCCTAATTACATCACAGAATTACTCCAACTCAAAGTCCAATCACACAGTCATAGCCTACGCAGTTCCACAGATAAATTATTATTTCAGATTCCCCATGGCAAAACTAAAATAACTCTTGGGGACCGTGCTTTTGCTATTGCTGCCCCCAAACTATGGAATAGCTTGCCAATAGAAATACGAAGCACTCCATCTCTCAATGTTTTTAAATCCAATTTAAAAACTTATTTGTTCAACTGAGAGATCTTATTTAATTTGTAGAATTTAGTAAAAAGGAGCTCATAACCAGCGCAGCTGAATATATTTTGCATAAAAGCTGCGCTATATAAATTTATTATTATTATTATTATTATTCTACCGGATAACCATTTAACACGTGGGTGGACTGGTGCAATGTGAATTAAGTGTCTGGCTTCTCAAATTAGTGTACACGAAGATATTCACATCTTCAATAAAGCTAATAGCTAACATCACCCAATTTTCTTCAATTTAAGATTTTAGTCACGAAATTCTGAATATTTGAATGAATCAAAATATAGGCCTATATACATGATCTATGATGAGGAATCAGGACATGTTAACAACTGAATCATTCACACCCTTGTAAATTTGATGTTTTTTTTTGTTTTTCGTAACTCAAAACTAAAAAGTGGGCTGGTTGAATAAGGTCCGCTGTTGATAACTTTTAATATGTCACATTCTCAAGAAACATAAATCGGGACAAATCCATTTTTCCCATACTTAAAAATAACAAAACTTGGTAAGAGTATGAATAATTGAATTGTTCACCGAGGGCCCTAAGGCAGCCTCCGGATGTTCATCTGATCGTAATTTAATGCCTAAAACCCCTGAGCTTCCGGGAGCTCCGCCCTACTTTATGCTCATCTCACCGTTATTAAATGCATAAAACCCCTAAGCTTCATGGGTCTACGCCCCTTGACCCTGGACCTCACGCAAATTTACGCCCCACTTGCTTCGCTCGCTTTGCTCTACCTGATCGTAAATACTTTAGCACCCCCCCCCCCACTTTGAAAAGCTTCTCGCGGGGCCTGCATGTAACATTTTTGTCTCCCCTCCCAAATGTGTGTGTTCATTACGTCTGCTCCCTCGTCCCTCGCATTTCGTCCCCCTGCCCATGTGGATATATTATAAGCACTGGAAAATTTAGCCCCTAAAACACTTCTGCTTTAAAAAAAAATGAATATCAAAATCTACCGGTCCCCCCGTTAAATTTTGATAAATTTCAAAGAGCACCTATTGCCAAACAATAATAGTAGCTGCGACCATGAAAATCTCAGAATATGTAGTTGTGATATATAATTTTCAAACGGGAATAGCCAATCGGTCGATTGTAGTCAAGAAACATTGTTTTATAGCTACATTAATAGCTTGACCTTGAGAGGGAGCGATACAACATAACGAGTTTATTATTCACAATTTCATCACTTTAGACTCGAATGCAACTGCGACAACGATCCCAATATAGTGTAGGATCGCATATGCTTCCAATTTGTTCATTTGAACCAATTTTATGACCCCATACCAAAACTTTGTATTACATTTTACTGTATATACGCCATATTTCTGTTAATCCGTCTCGGGGGACTCCTCGGAGAATTTCACAATGACATTGAACGCCAACAGACTTGTTAAATTCTTAGATACAATTTGTTTGTTTATTAATTTTGCATATTGCTCCGGTTGTCTCATTTTCGCTCGCTGGACGTATATAGCAGACGACAATCGGCGGATTAGACGACACTTGGTAGTGAATTTGTATGTGAGATTGCTTTGCTAAATATAAAATACAAGAACCTTTTCCATATCTTTAAACTATCATTGATATCTGATAATTAAACAGTCATTAAAATAAACCTACCAAACTACATAATACAATGAAATACTTGACTTAAAGTAGGGGAGTTTGATGTGGTGCACAATTGCACCCCTCTGTAAATAATCGAATAGTCCATGGCGATCATGAATATTCATGTTTTTGCTTACCTCGGGAAAATGTTTGCCTATCTTCAATGGAAAAATTACGGTGGGGACTTGGATGAAATGGAAATAATGAACCGATCAGAACTGATCTATTATAATTCATGCTTCTTATCCTTCGTGTGCTTGACCTTAAACCTTACAATCGCTTAGCGAACTGAGTCCAAAGTTCGACTTGTTTCACATGTGTTATATAGGCAATGGCGAGCTTGCAACCTATTTTGATCAAATTACGGTGGGTGAACTTTCAAAATCAATGGGACATGAGGGTAATTCCAATGAAAGAGCTAGTGATAACGTACGTCGGGGTGGATGTGCTTTTCGTTTAAACAAAAAATGTGATTTTTTAACGATTTTTTGGGGCTAAAATTCCATAGGATAACATGTTAGGCTGCTGACTCTGACGATAGGGGGCGTTGTCAAATGAGACTAAACGGAGCTATATGGTTAAATTTTATTTCGTAATTTTTCAACCTGATAGAGAGTAATATACAATTATTCCTTTTTTAAAGTAATAATTAAACCTTAAAAAAACACGTAGTTGACAATTCATTTCAAGATTGAAAAAGTGAAGGAGATCGCTATCTTAGGCTAAATCTCGAAAGTGATAGCGGCCTCAGGAAAGAATTATTGTTCACTTGAATTGTATATCTTGGAAAATAATTCGAAGAAAATTGTACCTGACCCTGACAAAATTCCATAATCAGATAATATAGTGATGTAGACAAGCATGGATATCTTCTGTACATGCTGAGTTATCAGACAGTAATAAATAATAACAGTAATATACATTCTTTTCATAACAAATGGCATTTATAAGTAAGTCCCTATGCACTTTGAAATAAAAAGGAAAGAAAGAGAAAATAAAAAGGTTACTGAGTTCCTTTTATCTGTTAAACATTTGGAATAAATGCGATTTTAAGGGCAGGCTTAACTTATTATTAATGTATGTTTTTAAGAAAGCCGGGGAGGCTATTTTATAAAACTGGAGCAGCATGGGCAAATGAACGTTCCCTATATTTGTGTGTCAGAATATGAGTTAGAATAGGACTACTCTAGCGCTTATATATTAATGTGTTTTACCTCCCAGTCTCTGCGCCACTATTCTTTTTTAGCAAATGTTTCTGCATCTTTCGAAAAATCAAATACAAAATATTCAACGAACAATAATATAATATAATTCATTTACATAAAATGTGACAACTGAAATACAATTTTGTTTAAATATATAATATACAATTGAAAACTTGAAAGTATGGAGGTAAATGAAAGAATCAAGATAAATGCAGAGGCCAACTATCATAAACATGAATGCTTGAGTTGATAGCAGTCGGGAGGGTGGGGGCACATGACGCTGTTATAGGAGTATGTATGAGAATAGAGTGTCACGGTATAAATATCTTTTTTTCAGCTAGCCAAAATATATCTAAAATGATGGTGAATAAAACTGAAGATTATGCCGAATTCGAGTATCGATCTCGAAGCTGTGATGACCTCCTTATAGAGAGACGAGCGTCTATTAGAAATCACGAGGACGCAGAGAAGTGGGTTTGATTACGTAATATTACATCATTGTAATGTTCGCACATTTCGAGAGTTTGAAAGGGCTATTGAGATTGCGTAATAAGGTTGATTTTTTTTTCTCGAAAGTCTCTGCGATAAGTAAACAAGACAGTTTTCATCACAGTCAATGGAAAGTCCTGATATTTTTTTTGTTTGTTGCCAGTACCGGGCCACACAAACAAGCGTTCTAGTTTTTCCTAAATATTTTTAACATTCAATAACTTTGCATTTTAAATCTAATGCAGAAAGGAAAAAAATATGTGATGAGAGTATTGGTATTCTTGGTGTTGGATCTTCAAATCCTCAGACCAATTGTTATATTTCTTTCAATAGCCTGGGAAAACCAAAGAAGGTCGCACTTTTAGAGTTTAGGTTATGTATTTGGTCAGGCAAATCCCTTCTCCCCTGATATAGGTGATTCTCCCATGCAAATTTCCCGTCGTTCTTTATTTGGTACCAAATCCCCCTGTATTTTGATTTATTTTCTAAAATAATTGCAACCCTGAAATATTCATAGCCAAGAGTTTTATCTGCAGCCTGGTAAAATTTAAACAAAGTCAATACTAAACCTGTGATTAAAAAATGCAGGCATCGCAGAGCAATTTGTTGGGGTTGTGTTCTCCCATCGTATGCGCTTCTAAATAAGAAACCTAAACAAAATATTTATTTTAAGCTTTCGATTTATACCATTAGTGTCTGCTTAATCGGTGATACGTGAACCCAGTCTGGTGTCTGTATTTATAGAATACACTTAATATACAGTTCGTCCCAGAAAAAACGAGACCGAGAACTATGTTTTATCATAACTTAGTCACATTTATAATTAATAAATGACACATATTCAGAAATTCAGATACCATCCGCCAAATGACTTTTTGTTTTCCTCTCTTCAAATTCATTTTAATCACTCATGCATAAAATATGGATTATACGAGTTGCATCAAATGAAAGAGGAGGATCTAAGCTTTCCAAATATGTGTCATTTATTAATTATAATTGTGATTAAGTTAAGATAAAACATCGACAATTCTCGGTTTCGTTTTTTCTGGGACGCACTGTATAATTGGGAAAAATGTTCCTTACTTTGTCACACCAATGTTTGTGTTACCTTGCACAAATGTCGTCAATATTGACTGAAAAGTCGGGTAATATAGTTTTTAAGATTGAAGATTTGTCCGGGGGGGGGGGGGGAGGAGCAAACTGGCTCTGTTGCCACTTTCAATTCGTAAGTGATGTATACAAACATTATCCGATGATCCGTACAAGTGCATGGTTGACACCTCTATCAGAATGATCTATTCGCTTCTTGAGCAAAATCTCACGTTGGGACCATCACCTAATGGGAGCTAGTACATATCTCAACAACAACAAATGCATATTGTCTCTTTTTCCCCCGTTTAAAGTCAAGAAGGGCTTTAACTCTGTGCCAGGTTAAAGAAAGTGCTTGGGTTAACGCCCGTCTGGTTCTGTTACAGATAAGAAATGCCTTCAAGGTTCGGGAAACTAGGGACCCTTTTTCATTGCAAATACATTAAATCAACGTTTCTTCAATCATTTTTTTTAATGGATGTGCATTTTGACCTGGGAGTCTGGGATCAATACCCTACTGCATCCACCATCATAAAGAAAGAGTTCAACACGTTACTTTACATTACCGGCTTTGGCAGGAGAAAGAGAGAGATGGACATCAAGCGGTGAAATTGTTTCCCTTGGGTTGTCATCGAGGCTTATACCGTCAATATTTTGAGAGAGGAAACGTCCAGCCAACCAATTTTATTCAATTTATTCTGTTTTTTGTTTGTTTTCACTTGTTCACATCAGTAATAGAAAGTAAATTCGTTAAAGGAAAAACACATTTCTACATTACATTATTTTGACTGTGAATTATTAATATAAAATAAATTATGTCATGGACTGTGGATCACACGGTTCTCGGTTTGAGTCCCACCGCGGCAGTAATCTACATTATGCCACTCTTCACCCAGGTATTAGATGGGTTCCTGGTAGGATGCGACCGTTAATGTGATTGGATTGGCATTTGTGCGTTTGTAAAATGGCGCCTGGCCGGGATACTCCCCAGGGAGTGGAGTGTGTGCACTACCATGTGCGGATTAATAATTGAATACAACAACCGGGGTGATAATAATTACGATGTAAAGCACTTAGAAATGTAATTTTTAGCGCTATACAAATGTGACAAGCATTATTTTAAATCAAATCAAACTGCAGCAAGGCCACATTCCCTTCAACTTGACAGAGTAAACTTCAAGTTGATGGTGTCGCTTACCAGGAAGGAGGAGGAGTTAGAGTTAGACAAGCGCGTACGCAGGGTGGGGGTTTGGGGGTAGAACCCCCCCCTCAATTAAAAAAAAAACTAGTGCTAATGAGTTTTAAAAATAAAGGTGACCTTACGGCCATCGTACTTGCTACTTCTCGTAATATGCAGGGGGGAGTGAAGGGGTGCGCATACGAGTTGACTGATAATGATTTTTTTTTTGCGAGAAACGTCAGATAAAATATCAATGAATAATTTTACACCAAATTAGGGGTTTAAAAAAACTTATTTAATGATAATAACAGACAATACAACTTTAAGGTGATTTTGAGACAGAAATTCGCACATTAACATATTATGCAAATTTATGACGTCGTTAATAATTGAAGACAATAAAAATGAATGAAAATAACTTTATCTTCCTATTGTTGTATGATATACAAAGATTGTTTATTAATTTGATGGAGATTAGATCTATATCTGCTGAGAAACAGGGTAAAATGTAAGCACATAATTCACAAACCCTAAGAAAGGCTGCAAAACACGAAAAACTGATATTTTTACATATCTTCAAATAAGGGGCAAAAAAAAAACAATTTCTACATGAGTTGACTGATACTGATTTTTTTGTGGGAAACGTCAGAACACATATCAATGAATAAATTTACACCAAATTAGGGGATAAAAAAACATATTTCATGATAATAACAGACAAAATACAACTTTCAAGTGATTTTGACAGGTTTTGAGACAGAATTTTGCAATTCAAAATATATGCAAATTTATGACGTCATTAATAATTGAAGACAATAAAATAAATTAATATAATGTTGTCTTCCTTGATTCAATAATTCGATAAAGATTTAGTCTCATGGCAGTTTGATGGCTTTTAACATACTTCCAACATACTTGTATAGTATGTATTTGTATACTTGTATTGTATAGGTACACTTTCCACGTAATTGGATATCAGGAGGGAATTGTTTTAATACAAGTAGTCCCGTTGCAGAGATCTCATAGATGCTGTCACGTCTCTTGTGTATTGACTCTCACTGGAAAGTGTACCTATATATTACGTGTGTTGGAAGTATGTTAAAAGCCATCAAACTGCCATGAGACTTAATCTTTATCGAATTATTGAATCAAGAGAACTAATATAAGATGGATGTAATAAAGTGAATGATAGCATGCAACAAATCGAGACATTTGTCCAACATACATGTATAAACGTCGTAAGGTAATATGATATGCCTTTAATTTATTGATGGGGCGTGGCTAAATGATTAAAAGTCACATAATATCACGTCTATACCAAACAGAAATTCATCATTCTAAAGGGGAACAAAAAGGTGGGAAGAAAATGAATAAAAGTAGCCGAACTGTACAGCTGTATGCTAACGCCTTTCATACAACTGTGCACGCACAAAGCGATAACCATATAACAAACTCATGAATAAGGTATTCGCAACATTTAATTAGTCAGAAGGGAAATCTAAATCATTTTATGACTTGAAACCTCACCAGACTGTTTATTTTACAGGTTAGATTTTACAGTTTACATTTAGGGAATCTTTTAAATTTCCATTTAAGAAAGAAGAAAAATGTAGTCTACGGGGCAGACACATTAACCTTACCCGAGTATGAGGCGACGGTTACCCCAAAATTAGATTTTTGTTCTGTTTTCTTTATTTCATTATGGTGGGGGCTGCGACACCCTCAGCCCCTACCTCTTATTTGAGCTGTGTATATAGCCTAAAGCATTGTTTAAAATACATACAAGAATGAATGTGCAGTGACCAGTTGATGTCTTTATTTGTTTCCTTGTAAGTTCGTTTGTTGTGCATTTTTTTGAATTTGTAATCTCCTCTTGTGTTGATGAGATGCAGTGGCGGATCCGGGGGGGGGGGGGCGGGGGCACGGGAAAACAAAAAATTTAGTTTTTGTTTTTTAAAAAAAGTGTTCCTTCCCCCCCCCCCCAAGCCACTGAACGAAATATCTGACGACGTAATTTTTCCAATTTCCGCCCCCCCCCCAAAAAAAAGGCACTTGCCTCCCCCCGCCCCCGCTAAAAAAAGAGAGGTGGAAGGAAAAGCAAAAAGAAGAGGGGAGGGGGGGGGGGGGTAAACTGAATTAAGAGGAGGATTATTTCGGAGAACGGTACAACGATTCGTCTTCTTTCTCGAATAATTTAAAGAAACGTCAAAGCTTCCGCACTTCGCACAGGAAGGGGAAAACTGAATTCAAACGAGGATTAATTAGAGTCGAGAACGGTACAACGAATCGCCTTTTTTCTCTAACGATTCAATGAAACGTAAAAGCTTCGCGCAGGAGGTGGGGGAACTGAATTAAGACAAGGATTAAGAGTCGAGAACGGTACAGCGAACAACCTCCTACTAAATAATTTTAATGAAACGTCAAAGCTTTCGCGCTTTGCGCGGGGGGGGGGGGGGAACTGAATTCAGACAAGGATTAAGAGTCGAGAATGGTACAGCGAACCGTCTTCTTTCTTAAATAAATTTAATGAAACGTCAAAGCTTCCGCGCTTCGTACAGGAAGGGGGGGGGGACTGAATTCAGACAAGGATTAGAGAAGAGAATGGTAATACGAATCGTCTTCTTTCTCTAATGATTTAATGAAACGTAAAATCTTCCGCGCTTTGCGCGGGAGGGGGGAGGGGGGGGGGGAAACTGAATTCAGACGAGGATTAAGAGTCAAGAACGGTAAAACGAATCGTCTTCTTTCTCTAATGATTTAATCTAATCTAATAACTGTATTCAGACAAGGATTATTTTCGAGAACGATACATCGAATCGTCTTCTTTCTCTAATAATTTAATGAAACGTCAAAGCTTCGGCGCTGGCGGAGGAGGGAGGTGGGAAATCACCCCTCCCTACACACCCCTCCCCCATTACGTCAATGCTGGTCACCATTACGTACCAATATTTGGCTCGAATAATTTCGAATTTGGCCCCCCCCCAAAAAAAAAAAAAGAAATCCTGGATCCGCGCCTGGTCCGATCATACATACGTGAACAATTTGTACAAAAACAAAAAGTATTTTCTTCTGTTCATTGATCCGATTTTCTGCTATTCCAAAGCTTCGTCATTGGGAAAGTTCGTCATTCCGTAGGTTCGTCATTCCGAAGGTTTGTCATGCCGAAAAATAGTCATTCCGAAAGTTCGCTCCTACGAATAAAGGCTCGTATGTTCGACGGCTCGTTATTCCGAAGATTCGTAATTCCGCGGACATGAAAAAAGATTTATAGTATCGAACACTGATAATTCCGAGAATTGAATAGAACCCTCTTTCATTTTCGTAACTACAAACTTTCGGAAATACGAGCTCTCCGCCGCGACGCTGAACTCTTGGTACTTGGTACTTGGTAGGATTCCTCCAAAAGACGCCGTAAAGGTGTTTAAACTGGAGGTGTGTCGTCATGTGCGGCCACCAACTTAAGGTGCTGGTTTCAAGTGGATTTTAATGGCAGATTTAAAGTAAAGGTAAAGGTAAAGGTTGGGCTACAATTAAGGGAGATAGACTGTTCCAGTCCTTACCTACTGTCCTTGGGAAGAATGAGTATGCATGTGCATTCTGACTCGGTTGATATAGGATTGTTGGTGATGGCCCCGTCTTGTTCGAAGTTTACCACTGCCGAATCTTACAGACAAACGACTCGACATGGCTACCGGGAGTGCATGGGATGTCATTCCACTTGTACAAGGTGTTTCTGGAAAAGAACACACAGTCGCTTGCGCCGTTTTGATCGTTAGGCTGACTAGTTGCCCAAGATGCGTAATCGAAGTCGGTGCTGTCGGTCCACTCTGCTGATGTCTCGGCCGTACGGTCATGCAGACCTATCCAGGTCCGTGTGTCTGTCGTCGGCTGTAATATAATGACAAAGAGAGATAATCAAATTTGGGACTGTTTTCTTGGATAACAACATTGATGATCTGTATGATGATATTGCTTCAATTAATCCGACCTTATTTCATCAGAACATAATTATGTAGGATAAGGGTTGTGATTAGGTATGCAATTGGTTTTTAGCTTAGGTAAAACAGATGATAGTAAATGGGTTATCTTTACTCAGGACAGCCACATCAGAATTAATGCCGCACTTCCAATTTTTTTTAATTTTTTTTTTTTACACATGAAGACGGTCTTTTCAAATTTTAATGCAACAGCTTATACGAGGAACACTACACAATAAGATATTCAATATGAATACATAATATTATCTTTATAAGGCTTCCAAGTGGTACAATAAATCAGTGTATTTGATATCAGGGTCTCGTAACATATTAGAGGTTTGAAATCCACTGCAAATTTAAACGACGATTTTAATTGGTTGCCTTATGAATAAGAACAATAAATATGTGGGTGCAACGATGATCTAGATCGGCAATTGTCATTTTGCATGATTGCAAAACTTTGTGTTACGGGGCCCCCAGGGATGTGCTTATTTGCCCACTTTTGAGGAGATTTATTGTGCCCCCTATTTGAAAAAATCCTGGATCCACCACTGATGCTCCCCGTATGAGTAGAATACCCGACACAGAACTGAGCCAGACAAACAAAAAAGTTGAAATCACCCCCAAATTGGCCAAAGATGTACTGGCAAACAGAGACGAGCCTCCCCCCGCCCCCCCCCCCCCGCCAAAAAAAAAAAAAAAAAATAGTGCGCACTCCCCCCCCCCCCCCCCCCCCCCCACCCCCCTCCGCTTATTCAGCGGCTGGCTGGGTCGTTGCGATTTTTTTTTTGGACCAAACAAAATATATATATAATTATGTCCTCTTACCCCCCGTGTGCCCCCCCCCCCCCGGAAGACATTCCGCCCCTGGATCCGCCCCCTGGGTAAAGGATACTCACTCTTTTAGATCGGAGCGAATCGTACATCGCTGCAATGAAGTCCATTTCCTCTTGAGAATGGATTGAGACAAGATGACCCATGCTGCTTGAGGAGCTCTCCTCGCCGCAGGGTGTACTAAAGGTTCGGCAGGCTAGTTCAGCATCAAACCAGGAGATGTTAGCCGAGCTGAAGAATCTAGGAAACGAAAGGCATTTATTGCTTTTATTTTGTTGAATAAAGTGTATCTTTGGTTATTCTTTTGTGATTCTTAATGTATGTATACACGCACACACACACACACACACACACTTAAAAAGTACTTTCTATGAGTAATCTGCCGAAAACACATTGAACATTGAGGCAATTTTGACATTTGTTAAAAGTCTTATTTGCCAGAAAGACAGCCCCATTAATAAGACAGTCAAACCTGTCCTAGTGGCAACCCGGAAGGAAACCTATTTATGCTATAGTGGCCAATGTATTTGGTCTAGCTCCCTCGAGAAAGAAATGTGTGTTGTAGAACCTGTTTAGATAGGCCATCTGTCTACAGAGGCCACTTTTCCGTTTTCTTCAGCGGTCTTCATATAGATCACAGATACGACTGTGCACTTTTATTTCTCCAATGATAACTTTACCCTGAATTTGAATTAGCTCATCTACCATAATACTTTGTATCCATTCACTTCACATGGGTGAAAAGAGGCAAATGCATATTAATATCTTGCCAAATGACATTGGTAGATTGATTGATTGATTTTTATTCGACAAGCTTCCAACATACAACAATATACAATAATAACAGATCAAAAATAAGTCAGCTTGAACAGGATAACCCACGAAAGCTCGAGAGCTTATTTCCAGTGGGGTCCCTATACGTGCACTGACATGGATTTGAACCCCTTACCATAAGCTTCACAACCCAGCGTCTCATACACTAATACTAAACAGTGACAGCTCCACAACGTAGCTTCCCATGCATCATTAGGGACTTTTAGAAAGAAAAAAAAGGACGTCACATTGCCTTAAAAGGATGTCACACGTAGCAGACCACTATGTCGTCGTGCAAATCTAAAAGTCCCTATTGCTGTTCTTCCCGAATTCCTGGAACTCACCCCGGCAGCGTCTTATTTTTTCGTACCACGGCGTAGCCAGATTCCAGTATGTACTCATTTTCATACATAACAAGCTACGTAAGCTTGCAAAGTGGTCACAAACAATCAGACTTTGATTATTTATTGCTTTGCCTCACTATTTATAAAGGCAAAAAAACTAAATAAACTGAGATTTGAACCCTCAAGTCAACGTCAAAGTGCTATTAGTAACACGCTGTCCTTACCGATTGAGCTGACGATGAGTTGATGAAGGATTGATTTGTATACTAACTATCAACCTATTGACCACCCAACCGGATTCCATGTGCGCATGCGCTGGTTTCCTTCGCGAGTGCGCATGCGCAGGTTTCCCTCGCGAGCTCAATCTGGCCTCGCCGTGGTACGAAAAAATAAGACGCGACCCGGCAGCGCGTTTCCGTTTTACACCCTGCCCTAGGCTTTTCTCCAATAAAATTTTACAAACCGACTGGTATTCGGAGTCTAGTCGTCCACATCTTGCCTCGGCGCTCTGCACACCACCAGAACTCTGAAAACGTCACGTAGCGCTAGCTAACTCTCTATACTAGTTGATCTTCCTAGTCGTATCATTTATTTTTATCCATTAATACGCAATACTCTAAGAGCGTGAGGATGCGTGATCAGCTCGCAAAATTTAGCCCAGCGATAACAAAACAATAATATATCGGGAAAACCGTCTTGAACAAGAAGACCCTCGCATCCCCAATTGAAATTGTACATAAGCTTTGGCTTCGCTATTCTTGACGTCGATATAAACAAACTTAGACTTCGGATACAGCATGTTTCGTGTAATTTCTTGCCGAAAAGCCTAGGGCAGGGTGTAAAACGGAAACGCGCGACCCGGCAACCGTCTAGCTTTTATCTATCTGTATACACCGGGAACAAAAGTGGAAAAATGTGGAGTAATGTGACATCGGTGCCGGGTTGGGATTCGAATTACCCTTTACCCTCGGATTGAGAGTCAAGTGAATGAACCACTTTATACTATATACCATATACCACGACACCCTCACCTGGGCCCTGCTGCATGAAACTTACCATTGATGGTAACTTAATTTGCCATCAATGGCACTACCATGGTAACAGGGCTCAACATGCAGCAAATTAAAATCAAGGTTTTCACGGTAGTTACCATTTATTGCAAAGTAACCATCAATGGTAAGTTTTGTGCAACGGGGCCCAGATCAGATTTCTGATTCCAAGAGGTATACCATTAAAAAAAAAATCATTGTATAGAACAGAACAAACTCACCGGTAGCAATTATCATTAAAGCCCGTCCATAGCGGTGGGCATCCGCACATCCCTGCATCAGCTCCTGGCAACTTGATGACACCTGGACCGACGACAAAGATCAACGCCAAAACCGAAATACTGTACATGCTACGTCGACTTGATGACATGATATCTCAATCAAGAATTCGTAGCGGGAAGCTCTCTCTCTGTATGTGCAACCAACAACGTAATTCGACAATAGTTTCGAATAACTAGTCGCTGCATCAATTCAACTATCATTTAAGTACTTTCGTCCGTAATACCCCTATCACTAGCTGCAACGAGACCAACACCAGGTAGACACCTTACCAAACTAATGGTCATAAAGGATCGTTCAGTATGGAGAGTAGCTAGGAGTGGTGTTGGTTTGGTTGTGTGGCATGTGACATATGAAAGTTCAAAGATCTCGATATATAGAGAGTATAATGGGATTACCACGGCGGAATACCCGGAACCAGAACCTGATAATCACTTCCTTCTTTTAAATTCAACTGTATTTTTTATATTATAGGTTTACATGTCCTTGAATTTCATTACATTATTTTTTTAAGGAGTATCCTGTTATGATTATGAGGTCTGGAAAAAACATGTTTGGTAGACATAAATATTTGAAATCGAATATACCAGTGTTATAACAATGTGTATGTAGGATAACCTACTTTTCATGTCCGTTATAATTCAGCAGACGTATATTAGAATTGAAATGTCGGCTTGCATTTTATTGGCACAAATCTGTTCAAAATTAGTAAAAAATGTGTTCGTCCTTATTTGACGCAAGAATTACAGGAATACTTAGAAATAGGAAATTAATTTCTTCTGAATCAATAATAATAATAATATGTAATTTTTAAATAGCACTTATTACAATGTCTTTAAGCGCTTTACAAATATTCAACAGTTTTCTACAATCGTCTTACTAACACATTATTCCTTCACAATCGACAAAATTGTCGAAAATAATGGGCCTTGTTCATAAAACTCCTTACCAATAACATTATGCCACAGCTCTATGACTAATCTGCTTACAGCCCCCAAAAATTAATGTAAGGATATCAGTAGCTAACAAAAATCGTATCTTGTTATAAATAATAAGTTTTATTACACAAGGCCAAGACTTTATTGGATACCCCCAGTCATAAGCAGGAAGGGAGAAAGAGGAGGGTGGTAAGAGAGAGAGAGAGAGAGAGAGAGAGCGAGAGCGAAGGGGCAGCGAAAGAGGGAGGATGGGCGGGTAACATTACACAAATCATAACACGCGCGGAAGGACCAACATTTACATTGACACTCTTTCAACAGGGGCTTTACCCCCCTTTCCCTCCCTCTTTCTATATGTTACATATTAATTTGTTGTTGTTGTAACTTTGTTTTATTCCTCCAAATGTAATACAAACAAGAACAACATACAAAACATACAATGAATGAAACAAATAAACGTTTCCAAATTGTATTGAGTTTTTGATCAAAGTTTGTCAAAATACCCCCCTAAAAGATTCAATCCTTTTGTACCCTTCCCCACAGCCCCTAATTATAACATGAATAACAGGCTGATTATTATTAATGATAAGGCATATACCATTTCTTAATTATAAAGTGTTTTTTGTTATTTACCTCGGTCACTTGCATCAATAACCATTCCACAATATTGTACGGTTACAGTCCACTCTATTTCCCACCATCTCGCTCTGTCTCCCTCTCTTTCCCTTTCTTTCCTCTCCTCTCTCTTTCCCACAATCTCGTTCTTTCTCCCCTCTCTTTCCCTTTCTTTCTCTCCCCCTTTTCTATTTCCCACCATCTCGCCCTCTCACCCCCTTTTCTCTTTCCCACCATCTCGCTCTGTCTCCCCCTTTTCTCTTTCCCACCATCTCGCTCTGTCTCCCCCTTTTCTCTTTCCCACCATCTCGCCCTCTCACCCCCTTTTCTCTTTCCCACCATCTCGCTCTGTCTCCCCCTTTTCTCTTTCTCACCATCTCGCCCTCTCACCCCCTTTTCTCTTTCCCACCATCTCGCTCTCTCTCCCCCTTTTCTCTTTCCCACCATCTCGCTCTGTCTCCCCCTTTTCTCTTTCCAACCATCCCACTCTGTCTCCCCCTTTTCTCTTTCCCACCATCCCACTCTGTCTCCCCCTTTTCTCTTTCTCACCATCCCACTCTGTCTCCCCCTTTTCTCTTTCTCACCATCCCGCTCTGTCTCCCCCTTTTCTCTTTCCCACCATCTCGCTCTGTCTCCCCCTTTTCTCTTTCCCACCATCCCGCTCTGTCTCCCCCTTTTCTCTTTCTCACCATCTCACTCTGTCTCCCCCTTTTCTCTTTCCCACCATCCCGCTCTCTCACCCCCTTTTCTCTTTCTCACCATCTCGTTCTGTCTCCCCCTTTTCTCTTTCTCACCATCTCGCTCTGTCTCCCCCTTTTCTCTTTCCCACCATCTCGCTCTGTCTCCCCCTTTTCTCTTTCTCACCATCCCGCCCTCTCACCCCCTTTTCTCTTTCTCACCATCTCGTTCTGTCTCCCCCTTTTCTCTTTCTCACCATCTCGCTCTGTCTCCCCCTTTTCTCTTTCTCACCATCTCGCTCTGTCTCCCCCTTTTCTCTTTCTCACCATCTCGCTCTGTCTCCCCCTTTTCTCTTTCTCACCATCTCGCTCTGTCTCCCCCTTTTCTCTTTCTCACCATCTCGTTCTGTCTCCCCCTTTTCTCTTTCTCACCATCTCGCTCTGTCTCCCCCTTTTCTCTTTCTCACCATCTCGCTCTGTCTCCCCCTTTTCTCTTTCTCACCATCTCGCTCTGTCTCCCCCTTTTCTCTTTCTCACCATCTCGTTCTGTCTCCCCCTTTTCTCTTTCTCACCATCCCGCTCTGTCTCCCCCTTTTCTCTTTCCCACCATCTCGCTCTGTCTCCCCCTTTTCTCTTTCCCACCATCCCGCTCTGTCTCCCCCTTTTCTCTTTCCCACCATCTCGCTCTGTCTCCCCCTTTTCTCTTTCTCACCATCTCGCTCTGTCTCCCCCTTTTCTCTTTCCCACCATCCCGCTCTGTCTCCCCCTTTTCTCTTTCTCACCATCTCGCTCTGTCTCCCCCTTTTCTCTTTCTCACCATCTCGCTCTGTCTCCCCCTTTTCTCTTTCCCACCATCCCGCCCTCTCACCCCCTTTTCTCTTTCTCACCATCTCGCTCTGTCTCCCCCTTTTCTCTTTCCCACCATCCCGCTCTGTCTCCCCCTTTTCTCTTTCCCACCATCTCGCTCTCTCTCCCCCTTTTCTCTTTCCCACCATCTCGCTCTGTCTCCCCCTTTTCTCTTTCCAACCATCCCACTCTGTCTCCCCCTTTTCTCTTTCCCACCATCCCACTCTGTCTCCCCCTTTTCTCTTTCTCACCATCCCACTCTGTCTCCCCCTTTTCTCTTTCTCACCATCTCGCTCTGTCTCCCCCTTTTCTCTTTCTCACCATCCCGCCCTCTCACCCCCTTTTCTCTTTCCCACCATCCCGCTCTGTCTCCCCCTTTTCTCTTTCTCACCATCTCGCTCTGTCTCCCCCTTTTCTCTTTCTCACCATCTCGTTCTGTCTCCCCCTTTTCTCTTTCCCACCATCCCGCTCTGTCTCCCCCTTTTCTCTTTCTCACCATCTCGCTCTGTCTCCCCCTTTTCTCTTTCCCACCATCTCGCTCTGTCTCCCCCTTTTCTCTTTCTCACCATCCCGCTCTGTCTCCCCCTTTTCTCTTTCCCACCATCTCGCTCTGTCTCCCCCTTTTCTCTTTCTCACCATCCCACTCTGTCTCCCCCTTTTCTCTTTCCCACCATCTCGCTCTGTCTCCCCCTTTTCTCTTTCCCACCATCTCGCTCTGTCTCCCCCTTTTCTCTTTCCCACCATCCCGCCCTCTCACCCCCTTTTCTCTTTCCCACCATCCCGCTCTGTCTCCCCCTTTTCTCTTTCTCACCATCTCGCTCTGTCTCCCCCTTTTCTCTTTCTCACCATCTCGTTCTGTCTCCCCCTTTTCTCTTTCTCACCATCTCGCTCTGTCTCCCCCTTTTCTCTTTCCCACCATCCCACTCTGTCTCCCCCTTTTCTCTTTCCCACCATCTCGCTCTGTCTCCCCCTTTTCTCTTTCCCACCATCCCGCTCTGTCTCCCCCTTTTCTCTTTCTCACCATCTCACTCTGTCTCCCCCTTTTCTCTTTCCCACCATCCCGCTCTCTCACCCCCTTTTCTCTTTCTCACCATCTCGTTCTGTCTCCCCCTTTTCTCTTTCTCACCATCTCGCTCTGTCTCCCCCTTTTCTCTTTCCCACCATCTCGCTCTGTCTCCCCCTTTTCTCTTTCTCACCATCCCGCCCTCTCACCCCCTTTTCTCTTTCTCACCATCTCGTTCTGTCTCCCCCTTTTCTCTTTCTCACCATCTCGCTCTGTCTCCCCCTTTTCTCTTTCTCACCATCTCGCTCTCTCTCCCCCTTTTCTCTTTCTCACCATCTCGCTCTGTCTCCCCCTTTTCTCTTTCTCACCATCTCGCTCTGTCTCCCCCTTTTCTCTTTCTCACCATCTCGTTCTGTCTCCCCCTTTTCTCTTTCTCACCATCTCGCTCTGTCTCCCCCTTTTCTCTTTCTCACCATCTCGCTCTGTCTCCCCCTTTTCTCTTTCTCACCATCTCGCTCTGTCTCCCCCTTTTCTCTTTCCCACCATCCCGCTCTGTCTCCCCCTTTTCTCTTTCCCACCATCTCGCTCTGTCTCCCCCTTTTCTCTTTCCCACCATCCCGCTCTGTCTCCCCCTTTTCTCTTTCTCACCATCTCACTCTGTCTCCCCCTTTTCTCTTTCCCACCATCCCGCTCTCTCACCCCCTTTTCTCTTTCTCACCATCTCGTTCTGTCTCCCCCTTTTCTCTTTCTCACCATCTCGCTCTGTCTCCCCCTTTTCTCTTTCCCACCATCTCGCTCTGTCTCCCCCTTTTCTCTTTCTCACCATCCCGCCCTCTCACCCCCTTTTCTCTTTCTCACCATCTCGCTCTGTCTCCCCCTTTTCTCTTTCTCACCATCTCGTTCTGTCTCCCCCTTTTCTCTTTCTCACCATCTCGCTCTGTCTCCCCCTTTTCTCTTTCCCACCATCTCGCTCTGTCTCCCCCTTTTCTCTTTCTCACCATCCCGCCCTCTCACCCCCTTTTCTCTTTCTCACCATCTCGTTCTGTCTCCCCCTTTTCTCTTTCCCACCATCCCGCTCTGTCTCCCCCTTTTCTCTTTCCCACCATCTCGCTCTGTCTCCCCCTTTTCTCTTTCCCACCATCCCGCTCTGTCTCCCCCTTTTCTCTTTCTCACCATCTCACTCTGTCTCCCCCTTTTCTCTTTCCCACCATCCCGCTCTCTCACCCCCTTTTCTCTTTCTCACCATCTCGTTCTGTCTCCCCCTTTTCTCTTTCTCACCATCTCGCTCTGTCTCCCCCTTTTCTCTTTCCCACCATCTCGCTCTGTCTCCCCCTTTTCTCTTTCTCACCATCCCGCCCTCTCACCCCCTTTTCTCTTTCTCACCATCTCGTTCTGTCTCCCCCTTTTCTCTTTCTCACCATCTCGCTCTGTCTCCCCCTTTTCTCTTTCTCACCATCTCGCTCTCTCTCCCCCTTTTCTCTTTCTCACCATCTCGCTCTGTCTCCCCCTTTTCTCTTTCTCACCATCTCGCTCTGTCTCCCCCTTTTCTCTTTCTCACCATCTCGTTCTGTCTCCCCCTTTTCTCTTTCTCACCATCTCGCTCTGTCTCCCCCTTTTCTCTTTCTCACCATCTCGCTCTGTCTCCCCCTTTTCTCTTTCTCACCATCTCGCTCTGTCTCCCCCTTTTCTCTTTCCCACCATCCCGCTCTGTCTCCCCCTTTTCTCTTTCCCACCATCTCGCTCTGTCTCCCCCTTTTCTCTTTCCCACCATCCCGCTCTGTCTCCCCCTTTTCTCTTTCTCACCATCTCACTCTGTCTCCCCCTTTTCTCTTTCCCACCATCCCGCTCTCTCACCCCCTTTTCTCTTTCTCACCATCTCGTTCTGTCTCCCCCTTTTCTCTTTCTCACCATCTCGCTCTGTCTCCCCCTTTTCTCTTTCCCACCATCTCGCTCTGTCTCCCCCTTTTCTCTTTCTCACCATCCCGCCCTCTCACCCCCTTTTCTCTTTCTCACCATCTCGCTCTGTCTCCCCCTTTTCTCTTTCTCACCATCTCGTTCTGTCTCCCCCTTTTCTCTTTCTCACCATCTCGCTCTGTCTCCCCCTTTTCTCTTTCCCACCATCTCGCTCTGTCTCCCCCTTTTCTCTTTCTCACCATCCCGCCCTCTCACCCCCTTTTCTCTTTCTCACCATCTCGTTCTGTCTCCCCCTTTTCTCTTTCCCACCATCTCGCTCTGTCTCCCCCTTTTCTCTTTCTCACCATCTCGCTCTGTCTCCCCCTTTTCTCTTTCTCACCATCTCGCTCTGTCTCCCCCTTTTCTCTTTCCCACCATCTCGCTCTGTCTCCCCCTTTTCTCTTTCCCACCATCCCGCTCTGTCTCCCCCTTTTCTCTTTCCCACCATCTCGCTCTGTCTCCCCCTTTTCTCTTTCCCACCATCCCGCTCTGTCTCCCCCTTTTCTCTTTCTCACCATCTCACTCTGTCTCCCCCTTTTCTCTTTCCCACCATCCCGCTCTCTCACCCCCTTTTCTCTTTCTCACCATCTCGTTCTGTCTCCCCCTTTTCTCTTTCTCACCATCTCGCTCTGTCTCCCCCTTTTCTCTTTCCCACCATCTCGCTCTGTCTCCCCCTTTTCTCTTTCTCACCATCCCGCCCTCTCACCCTCTTTTCTCTTTCTCACCATCTCGTTCTGTCTCCCCCTTTTCTCTTTCTCACCATCTCGCTCTGTCTCCCCCTTTTCTCTTTCTCACCATCTCGCTCTGTCTCCCCCTTTTCTCTTTCTCACCATCTCGCTCTGTCTCCCCCTTTTCTCTTTCTCACCATCTCGCTCTGTCTCCCCCTTTTCTCTTTCTCACCATCTCGTTCTGTCTCCCCCTTTTCTCTTTCTCACCATCTCGCTCTGTCTCCCCCTTTTCTCTTTCCCACCATCCCGCTCTGTCTCCCCCTTTTCTCTTTCTCACCATCTCACTCTGTCTCCCCCTTTTCTCTTTCCCACCATCCCGCTCTCTCACCCCCTTTTCTCTTTCTCACCATCTCGTTCTGTCTCCCCCTTTTCTCTTTCTCACCATCTCGCTCTGTCTCCCCCTTTTCTCTTTCCCACCATCCCGCTCTGTCTCCCCCTTTTCTCTTTCCCACCATCTCGCTCTGTCTCCCCCTTTTCTCTTTCTCACCATCTCGCTCTGTCTCCCCCTTTTCTCTTTCCCACCATCCCGCTCTGTCTCCCCCTTTTCTCTTTCTCACCATCTCGCTCTGTCTCCCCATTTTCTCTTTCTCACCATCTCGCTCTGTCTCCCCCTTTTCTCTTTCCCACCATCCCGCCCTCTCACCCCCTTTTCTCTTTCTCACCATCTCGCTCTGTCTCCCCCTTTTCTCTTTCCCACCATCCCGCTCTGTCTCCCCCTTTTCTCTTTCCCACCATCTCGCTCTGTCTCCCCCTTTTCTCTTTCTCACCATCTCGCTCTGTCTCCCCCTTTTCTCTTTCCCACCATCCCGCCCTCTCACCCCCTTTTCTCTTTCCCACCATCCCGCTCTGTCTCCCCCTTTTCTCTTTCTCACCATCTCGCTCTGTCTCCCCCTTTTCTCTTTCTCACCATCTCGTTCTGTCTCCCCCTTTTCTCTTTCCCACCATCCCGCTCTGTCTCCCCCTTTTCTCTTTCTCACCATCTCGCTCTGTCTCCCCCTTTTCTCTTTCCCACCATCTCGCTCTGTCTCCCCCTTTTCTCTTTCTCACCATCCCGCTCTGTCTCCCCCTTTTCTCTTTCCCACCATCTCGCTCTGTCTCCCCCTTTTCTCTTTCTCACCATCCCGCCCTCTCTCCCCCTTTTCTCTTTCCCACCATCTCGCTCTGTCTCCCCCTTTTCTCTTTCCCACCATCTCGCTCTGTCTCCCCCTTTTCTCTTTCCCACCATCCCGCCCTCTCACCCCCTTTTCTCTTTCCCACCATCCCGCTCTGTCTCCCCCTTTTCTCTTTCTCACCATCTCGCTCTGTCTCCCCCTTTTCTCTTTCTCACCATCTCGTTCTGTCTCCCCCTTTTCTCTTTCTCACCATCTCATTCTGTCTCCCCCTTTTCTCTTTCCCACCATCCCGCTCTGTCTCCCCCTTTTCTCTTTCCCACCATCTCGCTCTGTCTCCCCCTTTTCTCTTTCCCACCATCCCGCTCTGTCTCCCCCTTTTCTCTTTCTCACCATCCCGCCCTCTCACCCCCTTTTCTCTTTCTCACCATCTCGCTCTGTCTCCCCCTTTTCTCTTTCTCACCATCTCGTTCTGTCTCCCCCTTTTCTCTTTCTCACCATCTCGCTCTGTCTCCCCCTTTTCTCTTTCCCACCATCTCGCTCTGTCTCCCCCTTTTCTCTTTCTCACCATCCCGCCCTCTCACCCCCTTTTCTCTTTCTTACCATCTCGTTCTGTCTCCCCCTTTTCTCTTTCCCACCATCTCGCTCTGTCTCCCCCTTTTCTCTTTCTCACCATCTCGCTCTGTCTCCCCCTTTTCTCTTTCTCACCATCTCGCTCTGTCTCCCCCTTTTCTCTTTCCCACCATCTCGCTCTGTCTCCCCCTTTTCTCTTTCCCACCATCCCGCTCTGTCTCCCCCTTTTCTCTTTCCCACCATCTCGCTCTGTCTCCCCCTTTTCTCTTTCCCACCATCCCGCTCTGTCTCCCCCTTTTCTCTTTCTCACCATCTCACTCTGTCTCCCCCTTTTCTCTTTCCCACCATCCCGCTCTCTCACCCCCTTTTCTCTTTCTCACCATCTCGTTCTGTCTCCCCCTTTTCTCTTTCTCACCATCTCGCTCTGTCTCCCCCTTTTCTCTTTCCCACCATCTCGCTCTGTCTCCCCCTTTTCTCTTTCTCACCATCCCGCCCTCTCACCCTCTTTTCTCTTTCTCACCATCTCGTTCTGTCTCCCCCTTTTCTCTTTCTCACCATCTCGCTCTGTCTCCCCCTTTTCTCTTTCTCACCATCTCGCTCTGTCTCCCCCTTTTCTCTTTCTCACCATCTCGCTCTGTCTCCCCCTTTTCTCTTTCTCACCATCTCGCTCTGTCTCCCCCTTTTCTCTTTCTCACCATCTCGTTCTGTCTCCCCCTTTTCTCTTTCTCACCATCTCGCTCTGTCTCCCCCTTTTCTCTTTCTCACCATCTCGCTCTGTCTCCCCCTTTTCTCTTTCTCACCATCTCGCTCTGTCTCCCCCTTTTCTCTTTCTCACCATCTCGTTCTGTCTCCCCCTTTTCTCTTTCTCACCATCCCGCTCTGTCTCCCCCTTTTCTCTTTCCCACCATCTCGCTCTGTCTCCCCCTTTTCTCTTTCCCACAATCCCGCTCTGTCTCCCCCTTTTCTCTTTCCCACCATCTCGCTCTGTCTCCCCCTTTTCTCTTTCTCACCATCTCGCTCTGTCTCCCCCTTTTCTCTTTCCCACCATCCCGCTCTGTCTCCCCCTTTTCTCTTTCTCACCATCTCGCTCTGTCTCCCCCTTTTCTCTTTCTCACCATCTCGCTCTGTCTCCCCCTTTTCTCTTTCCCACCATCCCGCCCTCTCACCCCCTTTTCTCTTTCTCACCATCTCGCTCTGTCTCCCCCTTTTCTCTTTCCCACCATCCCGCTCTGTCTCCCCCTTTTCTCTTTCCCACCATCTCGCTCTGTCTCCCCCTTTTCTCTTTCTCACCATCTCGCTCTGTCTCCCCCTTTTCTCTTTCCCACCATCCCGCCCTCTCACCCCCTTTTCTCTTTCCCACCATCCCGCTCTGTCTCCCCCTTTTCTCTTTCTCACCATCTCGCTCTGTCTCCCCCTTTTCTCTTTCTAACCATCTCGTTCTGTCTCCCCCTTTTCTCTTTCCCACCATCCCGCTCTGTCTCCCCCTTTTCTCTTTCTCACCATCTCGCTCTGTCTCCCCCTTTTCTCTTTCCCACCATCTCGCTCTGTCTCCCCCTTTTCTCTTTCTCACCATCCCGCTCTGTCTCCCCCTTTTCTCTTTCCCACCATCTCGCTCTGTCTCCCCCTTTTCTCTTTCTCACCATCCCGCCCTCTCTCCCCCTTTTCTCTTTCCCACCATCTCGCTCTGTCTCCCCCTTTTCTCTTTCCCACCATCTCGCTCTGTCTCCCCCTTTTCTCTTTCCCACCATCCCGCTCTGTCTCCCCCTTTTCTCTTTCCCACCATCTCGCTCTGTCTCCCCCTTTTCTCTTTCCCACCATCCCGCTCTGTCTCCCCCTTTTCTCTTTCCCACCATCTCGCTCTCTCTCCCCCTTTTCTCTTTCTCACCATCTCGCTCTGTCTCCCCCTTTTCTCTTTCCCACCATCCCGCCCTCTCACCCCCTTTTCTCTTTCCCACCATCCCGCTCTGTCTCCCCCTTTTCTCTTTCTCACCATCTCGCTCTGTCTCCCCCTTTTCTCTTTCTCACCATCTCGTTCTGTCTCCCCCTTTTCTCTTTCTCACCATCTCATTCTGTCTCCCCCTTTTCTCTTTCCCACCATCCCGCTCTGTCTCCCCCTTTTCTCTTTCCCACCATCTCGCTCTGTCTCCCCCTTTTCTCTTTCCCACCATCCCGCTCTGTCTCCCCCTTTTCTCTTTCTCACCATCTCACTCTGTCTCCCCCTTTTCTCTTTCCCACCATCCCGCTCTCTCACCCCCTTTTCTCTTTCTCACCATCTCGTTCTGTCTCCCCCTTTTCTCTTTCTCACCATCTCGCTCTGTCTCCCCCTTTTCTCTTTCCCACCATCTCGCTCTGTCTCCCCCTTTTCTCTTTCTCACCATCCCGCCCTCTCACCCCCTTTTCTCTTTCTCACCATCTCGTTCTGTCTCCCCCTTTTCTCTTTCTCACCATCTCGCTCTGTCTCCCCCTTTTCTCTTTCTCACCATCTCGCTCTGTCTCCCCCTTTTCTCTTTCTCACCATCTCGCTCTGTCTCCCCCTTTTCTCTTTCTCACCATCTCGCTCTGTCTCCCCCTTTTCTCTTTCTCACCATCTCGTTCTGTCTCCCCCTTTTCTCTTTCTCACCATCTCGCTCTGTCTCCCCCTTTTCTCTTTCTCACCATCTCGCTCTGTCTCCCCCTTTTCTCTTTCTCACCATCTCGCTCTGTCTCCCCCTTTTCTCTTTCCCACCATCCCGCTCTGTCTCCCCCTTTTCTCTTTCCCACCATCTCTCTCTGTCTCCCCCTTTTCTCTTTCCCACCATCCCGCTCTCTCTCCCCCTTTTCTCTTTCTCACCATCTCGCCCTCTCACCCCCTTTTCTCTTTCCCACCATCTCGTTCTGTCTCCCCCTTTTCTCTTTCTCACCATCCCGCCCTCTCACCCCCTTTTCTCTTTCTCACCATCTCGCTCTGTCTCCCCCTTTTCTCTTTCCTACCATCTCGCTCTCTCTCCCCCTTTTCTCTTTCCCACCATCTCGCTCTGTCTCCCCCTTTTCTCTTTCTCACCATCTCGCTCTGTCTCCCCCTTTTCTCTTTCCTACCATCTCGCTCTCTCTCCCCCTTTTCTCTTTCCCACCATCTCGTTCTGTCTCCCCCTTTTCTCTTTCTCACCATCTCGCTCTGTCTCCCCCTTTTCTCTTTCTCACCATCTCGCTCTGTCTCCCCCTTTTCTCTTTCCTACCATCTCGCTCTCTCTCCCCCTTTTCTCTTTCCCACCATCTCGTTCTGTCTCCCCCTTTTCTCTTTCTCACCATCTCGCTCTGTCTCCCCCTTTTCTCTTTCTCACCATCTCGCTCTGTCTCCCCCTTTTCTCTTTCTCACCATCTCGCTCTGTCTCCCCCTTTTCTCTTTCTCACCATCTCGCTCTCTCTCCCCCTTTTCTCTTTCTCACCATCTCGTTCTCTCTCCCCCTTTTCTCTTTCTCACCATCTCGCTCTGTCTCCCCCTTTTCTCTTTCTCACCATCTCGCTCTGTCTCCCCCTTTTCTCTTTCTCACCATCTCGCTCTGTCTCCCCCTTTTCTCTTTCTCACCATCTCGCTCTGTCTCCCCCTTTTCTCTTTCTCACCATCTCGCTCTCTCTCCCCCTTTTCTCTTTCTCACCATCTCGTTCTCTCTCCCCCTTTTCTCTTTCTCACCATCTCGCTCTGTCTCCCCCTTTTCTCTTTCTCACCATCTCGCTCTGTCTCCCCCTTTTCTCTTTCTCACCATCTCGCTCTGTCTCCCCCTTTTCTCTTTCTCACCATCTCGCTCTGTCTCCCCCTTTTCTCTTTCTCACCATCTCGCTCTGTCTCCCCCTTTTCTCTTTCTCACCATCTCGCTCTGTCTCCCCCTTTTCTCTTTCTCACCATCTCGCTCTCTCTCCCCCTTTTCTATTTCTCACCATCTCGTTCTCTCTCCCCCTTTTCTATTTCCCACCATCTCGCTCTCTCTCCCCCTTTTCTCTTTCTCACCATCTCGCTCTGTCTCCCCCTTTTCTCTTTCTCACCATCTCGCTCTGTCTCCCCCTTTTCTCTTTCTCACCATCTCGCTCTGTCTCCCCCTTTTCTCTTTCCTACCATCTCGCTCTGTCTCCCCCTTTTCTCTTTCCTACCATCTCGCTCTCTCTCCCCCTTTTCTCTTTCCCACCATCCCGCCCTCTCACCCCCTTTTCTCTTTCTCACCATCTCGTTCTGTCTCCCCCTTTTCTCTTTCTCACCATCTCGCCCTCTCACCCCCTTTTCTCTTTCTCACCATCTCGCTCTGTCTCCCCCTTTTCTCTCTCTCACCATCTCGCTCTCTCTCCCCCTTTTCTCTTTCTCACCATCCCGCCCTCTCACCCCCTTTTCTCTTTCTCACCATCTCGCTCTCTCTCCCCCTTTTCTCTTTCTCACCATCTCGCCCTCTCACCCCCTTTTCTCTTTCTCACCATCTCGCTCTCTCTCCCCCTTTTCTCTTTCTCACCATCTCGCTCTGTCTCCCCCTTTTCTCTTTCCCACCATCTCGTTCTGTCTCCCCCTTTTCTCTTTCTCACCATCTCGCTCTGTCTCCCCCTTTTCTCTTTCTCACCATCTCGCTCTGTCTCCCCCTTTTCTCTTTCTCACCATCTCGCTCTGTCTCCCCCTTTTCTCTTTCTCACCATCTCGCTCTGTCTCCCCCTTTTCTCTTTCTCACCATCTCGCTCTGTCTCCCCCTTTTCTCTTTCTCACCATCTCGCTCTCTCTCCCCCTTTTCTCTTTCTCACCATCTCGCTCTGTCTCCCCCTTTTCTATTTCTCACCATCTCGTTCTCTCTCCCCCTTTTCTATTTCCCACCATCTCGCTCTGTCTCCCCCTTTTCTCTTTCCTACCATCTCGCTCTCTCTCCCCCTTTTCTCTTTCCTACCATCTCGCTCTGTCTCCCCCTTTTCTCTTTCCCACCATCCCGCTCTGTCTCCCCCTTTTCTCTTTCTCACCATCTCGCTCTGTCTCCCCCTTTTCTCTTTCTCACCATCTCGCTCTGTCTCCCCCTTTTCTCTTTCTCACCATCTCGCTCTGTCTCCGCCTTTTCTCTTTCTCACCATCTCGCTCTGTCTCCCCCTTTTCTCTTTCCTACCATCTCGCTCTCTCTCCCCCTTTTCTCTTTCCCACCATCTCGCTCTGTCTCCCCCTTTTCTCTTTCTCACCATCTCGCTCTGTCTCCCCCTTTTCTCTTTCCTACCATCTCGCTCTCTCTCCCCCTTTTCTCTTTCCCACCATCTCGTTCTGTCTCCCCCTTTTCTCTTTCTCACCATCTCGCTCTGTCTCCCCCCTTTTCTCTTTCTCACCATCTCGCTCTGTCTCCCCCTTTTCTCTTTCCTACCATCTAGCTCTCTCTCCCCCTTTTCTCTTTCCCACCATCTCGTTCTGTCTCCCCCTTTTCTCTTTCTCACCATCTCGCTCTGTCTCCCCCTTTTCTCTTTCTCACCATCTCGCTCTGTCTCCCCCTTTTCTCTTTCTCACCATCTCGCTCTGTCTCCCCCTTTTCTCTTTCTCACCATCTCGCTCTCTCTCCCCCTTTTCTCTTTCTCACCATCTCGTTCTCTCTCCCCCTTTTCTCTTTCTCACCATCTCGCTCTGTCTCCCCCTTTTCTCTTTCCCACCATCTCGTTCTGTCTCCCCCTTTTCTCTTTCTCACCATCTCGCTCTGTCTCCCCCTTTTCTCTTTCTCACCATCTCGCTCTGTCTCCCCCTTTTCTCTTTCTCACCATCTCGCTCTGTCTCCCCCTTTTCTCTTTCTCACCATCTCGCTCTGTCTCCCCCTTTTCTCTTTCTCACCATCTCGCTCTGTCTCCCCCTTTTCTCTTTCTCACCATCTCGCTCTCTCTCCCCCTTTTCTCTTTCTCACCATCTCGTTCTCTCTCCCCCTTTTCTATTTCTCACCATCTCGTTCTCTCTCCCCCTTTTCTATTTCCCACCATCTCGCTCTGTCTCCCCCTTTTCTCTTTCCTACCATCTCGCTCTCTCTCCCCCTTTTCTCTTTCCTACCATCTCGCTCTGTCTCCCTCTTTTCTCTTTCCCACCATCCCGCTCTGTCTCCCCCTTTTCTCTTTCTCACCATCTCGCTCTGTCTCCCCCTTTTCTCTTTCTCACCATCTCGCTCTGTCTCCCCCTTTTCTCTTTCCTACCATCTCGCTCTGTCTCCCCCTTTTCTCTTTCCTACCATCTCGCTCTCTCTCCCCCTTTTCTCTTTCTCACCATCTCGCTCTGTCTCCCCCTTTTCTCTTTCTCACCATCTCGCTCTGTCTCCCCCTTTTCTCTTTCCTACCATCTCGCTCTCTCTCCCCCTTTTCTCTTTCCCACCATCTCGCTCTGTCTCCCCCTTTTCTCTTTCTCACCATCTCGCTCTGTCTCCCCCTTTTCTCTTTCCTACCATCTCGCTCTCTCTCCCCCTTTTCTCTTTCCCACCATCTCGTTCTGTCTCCCCCTTTTCTCTTTCTCACCATCTCGCTCTGTCTCCCCCTTTTCTCTTTCTCACCATCTCGCTCTGTCTCCCCCTTTTCTCTTTCCTACCATCTCGCTCTCTCTCCCCCTTTTCTCTTTCCCACCATCTCGTTCTGTCTCCCCCTTTTCTCTTTCTCACCATCTCGCTCTGTCTCCCCCTTTTCTCTTTCTCACCATCTCGCTCTGTCTCCCCCTTTTCTCTTTCTCACCATCTCGCTCTGTCTCCCCCTTTTCTCTTTCTCACCATCTCGCTCTCTCTCCCCCTTTTCTCTTTCTCACCATCTCGTTCTCTCTCCCCCTTTTCTCTTTCTCACCATCTCGCTCTGTCTCCCCCTTTTCTCTTTCTCACCATCTCGCTCTGTCTCCCCCTTTTCTCTTTCCAACCATCTCGCTCTGTCTCCCCCTTTTCTCTTTCCCACCATCCCGCCCTCTCACCCCCTTTTCTCTTTCCCACCATCCCGCTCTGTCTCCCCCTTTTCTCTTTCTCACCATCTCGCTCTGTCTCCCCCTTTTCTCTTTCTCACCATCTCGTTCTGTCTCCCCCTTTTCTCTTTCCCACCATCCCGCCCTCTCACCCCCTTTTCTCTTTCCCACCATCCCGCTCTGTCTCCCCCTTTTCTCTTTCTCACCATCTCGCTCTGTCTCCCCCTTTTCTCTTTCTAACCATCTCGTTCTGTCTCCCCCTTTTCTCTTTCCCACCATCCCGCTCTGTCTCCCCCTTTTCTCTTTCTCACCATCTCGCTCTGTCTCCCCCTTTTCTCTTTCTCACCATCTCGTTCTGTCTCCCCCTTTTCTCTTTCTCACCATCTCGCTCTGTCTCCCCCTTTTCTCTTTCCCACCATCTCGCTCTGTCTCCCCCTTTTCTCTTTCTCACCATCCCGCCCTCTCACCCCCTTTTCTCTTTCTTACCATCTCGTTCTGTCTCCCCCTTTTCTCTTTCCCACCATCTCGCTCTGTCTCCCCCTTTTCTCTTTCTCACCATCTCGCTCTGTCTCCCCCTTTTCTCTTTCTCACCATCTCGCTCTGTCTCCCCCTTTTCTCTTTCCCACCATCTCGCTCTGTCTCCCCCTTTTCTCTTTCCCACCATCCCGCTCTGTCTCCCCCTTTTCTCTTTCCCACCATCTCGCTCTGTCTCCCCCTTTTCTCTTTCCCACCATCCCGCTCTGTCTCCCCCTTTTCTCTTTCTCACCATCTCACTCTGTCTCCCCCTTTTCTCTTTCCCACCATCCCGCTCTCTCACCCCCTTTTCTCTTTCTCACCATCTCGTTCTGTCTCCCCCTTTTCTCTTTCTCACCATCTCGCTCTGTCTCCCCCTTTTCTCTTTCCCACCATCTCGCTCTGTCTCCCCCTTTTCTCTTTCTCACCATCCCGCCCTCTCACCCTCTTTTCTCTTTCTCACCATCTCGTTCTGTCTCCCCCTTTTCTCTTTCTCACCATCTCGCTCTGTCTCCCCCTTTTCTCTTTCTCACCATCTCGCTCTGTCTCCCCCTTTTCTCTTTCTCACCATCTCGCTCTGTCTCCCCCTTTTCTCTTTCTCACCATCTCGCTCTGTCTCCCCCTTTTCTCTTTCTCACCATCTCGTTCTGTCTCCCCCTTTTCTCTTTCTCACCATCTCGCTCTGTCTCCCCCTTTTCTCTTTCTCACCATCTCGCTCTGTCTCCCCCTTTTCTCTTTCTCACCATCTCGCTCTGTCTCCCCCTTTTCTCTTTCTCACCATCTCGTTCTGTCTCCCCCTTTTCTCTTTCTCACCATCCCGCTCTGTCTCCCCCTTTTCTCTTTCCCACCATCTCGCTCTGTCTCCCCCTTTTCTCTTTCCCACAATCCCGCTCTGTCTCCCCCTTTTCTCTTTCCCACCATCTCGCTCTGTCTCCCCCTTTTCTCTTTCTCACCATCTCGCTCTGTCTCCCCCTTTTCTCTTTCCCACCATCCCGCTCTGTCTCCCCCTTTTCTCTTTCTCACCATCTCGCTCTGTCTCCCCCTTTTCTCTTTCTCACCATCTCGCTCTGTCTCCCCCTTTTCTCTTTCCCACCATCCCGCCCTCTCACCCCCTTTTCTCTTTCTCACCATCTCGCTCTGTCTCCCCCTTTTCTCTTTCCCACCATCCCGCTCTGTCTCCCCCTTTTCTCTTTCCCACCATCTCGCTCTGTCTCCCCCTTTTCTCTTTCTCACCATCTCGCTCTGTCTCCCCCTTTTCTCTTTCCCACCATCCCGCCCTCTCACCCCCTTTTCTCTTTCCCACCATCCCGCTCTGTCTCCCCCTTTTCTCTTTCTCACCATCTCGCTCTGTCTCCCCCTTTTCTCTTTCTAACCATCTCGTTCTGTCTCCCCCTTTTCTCTTTCCCACCATCCCGCTCTGTCTCCCCCTTTTCTCTTTCTCACCATCTCGCTCTGTCTCCCCCTTTTCTCTTTCCCACCATCTCGCTCTGTCTCCCCCTTTTCTCTTTCTCACCATCCCGCTCTGTCTCCCCCTTTTCTCTTTCCCACCATCTCGCTCTGTCTCCCCCTTTTCTCTTTCTCACCATCCCGCCCTCTCTCCCCCTTTTCTCTTTCCCACCATCTCGCTCTGTCTCCCCCTTTTCTCTTTCCCACCATCTCGCTCTGTCTCCCCCTTTTCTCTTTCCCACCATCCCGCTCTGTCTCCCCCTTTTCTCTTTCCCACCATCTCGCTCTGTCTCCCCCTTTTCTCTTTCCCACCATCCCGCTCTGTCTCCCCCTTTTCTCTTTCCCACCATCTCGCTCTCTCTCCCCCTTTTCTCTTTCTCACCATCTCGCTCTGTCTCCCCCTTTTCTCTTTCCCACCATCCCGCCCTCTCACCCCCTTTTCTCTTTCCCACCATCCCGCTCTGTCTCCCCCTTTTCTCTTTCTCACCATCTCGCTCTGTCTCCCCCTTTTCTCTTTCTCACCATCTCGTTCTGTCTCCCCCTTTTCTCTTTCTCACCATCTCATTCTGTCTCCCCCTTTTCTCTTTCCCACCATCCCGCTCTGTCTCCCCCTTTTCTCTTTCCCACCATCTCGCTCTGTCTCCCCCTTTTCTCTTTCCCACCATCCCGCTCTGTCTCCCCCTTTTCTCTTTCTCACCATCTCACTCTGTCTCCCCCTTTTCTCTTTCCCACCATCCCGCTCTCTCACCCCCTTTTCTCTTTCTCACCATCTCGTTCTGTCTCCCCCTTTTCTCTTTCTCACCATCTCGCTCTGTCTCCCCCTTTTCTCTTTCCCACCATCTCGCTCTGTCTCCCCCTTTTCTCTTTCTCACCATCCCGCCCTCTCACCCCCTTTTCTCTTTCTCACCATCTCGTTCTGTCTCCCCCTTTTCTCTTTCTCACCATCTCGCTCTGTCTCCCCCTTTTCTCTTTCTCACCATCTCGCTCTGTCTCCCCCTTTTCTCTTTCTCACCATCTCGCTCTGTCTCCCCCTTTTCTCTTTCTCACCATCTCGCTCTGTCTCCCCCTTTTCTCTTTCTCACCATCTCGTTCTGTCTCCCCCTTTTCTCTTTCTCACCATCTCGCTCTGTCTCCCCCTTTTCTCTTTCTCACCATCTCGCTCTGTCTCCCCCTTTTCTCTTTCTCACCATCTCGCTCTGTCTCCCCCTTTTCTCTTTCCCACCATCCCGCTCTGTCTCCCCCTTTTCTCTTTCCCACCATCTCTCTCTGTCTCCCCCTTTTCTCTTTCCCACCATCCCGCTCTCTCTCCCCCTTTTCTCTTTCTCACCATCTCGCCCTCTCACCCCCTTTTCTCTTTCCCACCATCTCGTTCTGTCTCCCCCTTTTCTCTTTCTCACCATCCCGCCCTCTCACCCCCTTTTCTCTTTCTCACCATCTCGCTCTGTCTCCCCCTTTTCTCTTTCCTACCATCTCGCTCTCTCTCCCCCTTTTCTCTTTCCCACCATCTCGCTCTGTCTCCCCCTTTTCTCTTTCTCACCATCTCGCTCTGTCTCCCCCTTTTCTCTTTCCTACCATCTCGCTCTCTCTCCCCCTTTTCTCTTTCCCACCATCTCGTTCTGTCTCCCCCTTTTCTCTTTCTCACCATCTCGCTCTGTCTCCCCCTTTTCTCTTTCTCACCATCTCGCTCTGTCTCCCCCTTTTCTCTTTCCTACCATCTCGCTCTCTCTCCCCCTTTTCTCTTTCCCACCATCTCGTTCTGTCTCCCCCTTTTCTCTTTCTCACCATCTCGCTCTGTCTCCCCCTTTTCTCTTTCTCACCATCTCGCTCTGTCTCCCCCTTTTCTCTTTCTCACCATCTCGCTCTGTCTCCCCCTTTTCTCTTTCTCACCATCTCGCTCTCTCTCCCCCTTTTCTCTTTCTCACCATCTCGTTCTCTCTCCCCCTTTTCTCTTTCTCACCATCTCGCTCTGTCTCCCCCTTTTCTCTTTCTCACCATCTCGCTCTGTCTCCCCCTTTTCTCTTTCTCACCATCTCGCTCTGTCTCCCCCTTTTCTCTTTCTCACCATCTCGCTCTGTCTCCCCCTTTTCTCTTTCTCACCATCTCGCTCTCTCTCCCCCTTTTCTCTTTCTCACCATCTCGTTCTCTCTCCCCCTTTTCTCTTTCTCACCATCTCGCTCTGTCTCCCCCTTTTCTCTTTCTCACCATCTCGCTCTGTCTCCCCCTTTTCTCTTTCTCACCATCTCGCTCTGTCTCCCCCTTTTCTCTTTCTCACCATCTCGCTCTGTCTCCCCCTTTTCTCTTTCTCACCATCTCGCTCTGTCTCCCCCTTTTCTCTTTCTCACCATCTCGCTCTGTCTCCCCCTTTTCTCTTTCTCACCATCTCGCTCTCTCTCCCCCTTTTCTATTTCTCACCATCTCGTTCTCTCTCCCCCTTTTCTATTTCCCACCATCTCGCTCTCTCTCCCCCTTTTCTCTTTCTCACCATCTCGCTCTGTCTCCCCCTTTTCTCTTTCTCACCATCTCGCTCTGTCTCCCCCTTTTCTCTTTCTCACCATCTCGCTCTGTCTCCCCCTTTTCTCTTTCCTACCATCTCGCTCTGTCTCCCCCTTTTCTCTTTCCTACCATCTCGCTCTCTCTCCCCCTTTTCTCTTTCCCACCATCCCGCCCTCTCACCCCCTTTTCTCTTTCTCACCATCTCGTTCTGTCTCCCCCTTTTCTCTTTCTCACCATCTCGCCCTCTCACCCCCTTTTCTCTTTCTCACCATCTCGCTCTGTCTCCCCCTTTTCTCTCTCTCACCATCTCGCTCTCTCTCCCCCTTTTCTCTTTCTCACCATCCCGCCCTCTCACCCCCTTTTCTCTTTCTCACCATCTCGCTCTCTCTCCCCCTTTTCTCTTTCTCACCATCTCGCCCTCTCACCCCCTTTTCTCTTTCTCACCATCTCGCTCTCTCTCCCCCTTTTCTCTTTCTCACCATCTCGCTCTGTCTCCCCCTTTTCTCTTTCCCACTATCTCGTTCTGTCTCCCCCTTTTCTCTTTCTCACCATCTCGCTCTGTCTCCCCCTTTTCTCTTTCTCACCATCTCGCTCTGTCTCCCCCTTTTCTCTTTCTCACCATCTCGCTCTGTCTCCCCCTTTTCTCTTTCTCACCATCTCGCTCTGTCTCCCCCTTTTCTCTTTCTCACCATCTCGCTCTGTCTCCCCCTTTTCTCTTTCTCACCATCTCGCTCTCTCTCCCCCTTTTCTCTTTCTCACCATCTCGCTCTGTCTCCCCCTTTTCTATTTCTCACCATCTCGTTCTCTCTCCCCCTTTTCTATTTCCCACCATCTCGCTCTGTCTCCCCCTTTTCTCTTTCCTACCATCTCGCTCTCTCTCCCCCTTTTCTCTTTCCTACCATCTCGCTCTGTCTCCCCCTTTTCTCTTTCCCACCATCCCGCTCTGTCTCCCCCTTTTCTCTTTCTCACCATCTCGCTCTGTCTCCCCCTTTTCTCTTTCTCACCATCTCGCTCTGTCTCCCCCTTTTCTCTTTCTCACCATCTCGCTCTGTCTCCCCCTTTTCTCTTTCTCACCATCTCGCTCTGTCTCCCCCTTTTCTCTTTCCTACCATCTCGCTCTCTCTCCCCCTTTTCTCTTTCCCACCATCTCGCTCTGTCTCCCCCTTTTCTCTTTCTCACCATCTCGCTCTGTCTCCCCCTTTTCTCTTTCCTACCATCTCGCTCTCTCTCCCCCTTTTCTCTTTCCCACCATCTCGTTCTGTCTCCCCCTTTTCTCTTTCTCACCATCTCGCTCTGTCTCCCCCTTTTCTCTTTCTCACCATCTCGCTCTGTCTCCCCCTTTTCTCTTTCCTACCATCTAGCTCTCTCTCCCCCTTTTCTCTTTCCCACCATCTCGTTCTGTCTCCCCCTTTTCTCTTTCTCACCATCTCGCTCTGTCTCCCCCTTTTCTCTTTCTCACCATCTCGCTCTGTCTCCCCCTTTTCTCTTTCTCACCATCTCGCTCTGTCTCCCCCTTTTCTCTTTCTCACCATCTCGCTCTCTCTCCCCCTTTTCTCTTTCTCACCATCTCGTTCTCTCTCCCCCTTTTCTCTTTCTCACCATCTCGCTCTGTCTCCCCCTTTTCTCTTTCCCACCATCTCGTTCTGTCTCCCCCTTTTCTCTTTCTCACCATCTCGCTCTGTCTCCCCCTTTTCTCTTTCTCACCATCTCGCTCTGTCTCCCCCTTTTCTCTTTCTCACCATCTCGCTCTGTCTCCCCCTTTTCTCTTTCTCACCATCTCGCTCTGTCTCCCCCTTTTCTCTTTCTCACCATCTCGCTCTGTCTCCCCCTTTTCTCTTTCTCACCATCTCGCTCTCTCTCCCCCTTTTCTCTTTCTCACCATCTCGTTCTCTCTCCCCCTTTTCTATTTCTCACCATCTCGTTCTCTCTCCCCCTTTTCTATTTCCCACCATCTCGCTCTGTCTCCCCCTTTTCTCTTTCCTACCATCTCGCTCTCTCTCCCCCTTTTCTCTTTCCTACCATCTCGCTCTGTCTCCCTCTTTTCTCTTTCCCACCATCCCGCTCTGTCTCCCCCTTTTCTCTTTCTCACCATCTCGCTCTGTCTCCCCCTTTTCTCTTTCTCACCATCTCGCTCTGTCTCCCCCTTTTCTCTTTCCTACCATCTCGCTCTGTCTCCCCCTTTTCTCTTTCCTACCATCTCGCTCTCTCTCCCCCTTTTCTCTTTCTCACCATCTCGCTCTGTCTCCCCCTTTTCTCTTTCTCACCATCTCGCTCTGTCTCCCCCTTTTCTCTTTCCTACCATCTCGCTCTCTCTCCCCCTTTTCTCTTTCCCACCATCTCGCTCTGTCTCCCCCTTTTCTCTTTCTCACCATCTCGCTCTGTCTCCCCCTTTTCTCTTTCCTACCATCTCGCTCTCTCTCCCCCTTTTCTCTTTCCCACCATCTCGTTCTGTCTCCCCCTTTTCTCTTTCTCACCATCTCGCTCTGTCTCCCCCTTTTCTCTTTCTCACCATCTCGCTCTGTCTCCCCCTTTTCTCTTTCCTACCATCTCGCTCTCTCTCCCCCTTTTCTCTTTCCCACCATCTCGTTCTGTCTCCCCCTTTTCTCTTTCTCACCATCTCGCTCTGTCTCCCCCTTTTCTCTTTCTCACCATCTCGCTCTGTCTCCCCCTTTTCTCTTTCTCACCATCTCGCTCTGTCTCCCCCTTTTCTCTTTCTCACCATCTCGCTCTCTCTCCCCCTTTTCTCTTTCTCACCATCTCGTTCTCTCTCCCCCTTTTCTCTTTCTCACCATCTCGCTCTGTCTCCCCCTTTTCTCTTTCTCACCATCTCGCTCTGTCTCCCCCTTTTCTCTTTCTCACCATCTCGCTCTGTCTCCCCCTTTTCTCTTTCTCACCATCTCGCTCTGTCTCCCCCTTTTCTCTTTCTCACCATCTCGCTCTGTCTCCCCCTTTTCTCTTTCTCACCATCTCGCTCTGTCTCCCCCTTTTCTCTTTCTCACCATCTCGCTCTCTCTCCCCCTTTTCTATTTCTCACCATCTCGTTCTCTCTCCCCCTTTTCTATTTCCCACCATCTCGCTCTCTCTCCCCCTTTTCTCTTTCTCACCATCTCGCTCTGTCTCCCCCTTTTCTCTTTCTCACCATCTCGCTCTGTCTCCCCCTTTTCTCTTTCTCACCATCTCGCTCTGTCTCCCCCTTTTCTCTTTCCTACCATCTCGCTCTGTCTCCCCCTTTTCTCTTTCCTACCATCTCGCTCTCTCTCCCCCTTTTCTCTTTCCCACCATCCCGCCCTCTCACCCCCTTTTCTCTTTCTCACCATCTCGTTCTGTCTCCCCCTTTTCTCTTTCTCACCATCTCGCTCTCTCTCCCCCTTTTCTCTTTCCCACCATCTCGCTCTGTCTCCCCCTTTTCTCTTTCTCACCATCTCGCTCTCTCTCCCTCTTTTCTCTTTCTCACCATCTCGCTCTGTCTCCCCCTTTTCTCTTTCCCACCATCTCGCTCTCTCTCCCCCTTTTCTCTTTCCTACCATCTCGCTCTGTCTCCCCCTTTTCTCTTTCTCACCATCTCGTTCTGTCTCCCCCTTTTCTCTTTCCCACCATCTCGTTCTGTCTCCCCCTTTTCTCTTTCCCACCATCCCACTCTGTCTCCCCCTTTTCTCTTTCTCACCATCTCGCTCTGTCTCCCCCTTTTCTCTTTCTCACCATCCCGCCCTCTCACCCCCTTTTCTCTTTCTCACCATCTCGCTCTGTCTCCCCCTTTTCTCTCTCTCACCATCTCGCTCTCTCTCCCCCTTTTCTCTTTCTCACCATCCCGCCCTCTCACCCCCTTTTCTCTTTCTCACCATCTCGCTCTCTCTCCCCCTTTTCTCTTTCTCACCATCTCGCCCTCTCACCCCCTTTTCTCTTTCTCACCATCTCGCTCTCTCTCCCCCATTGGTTGCCGGTGACGTACCGCATTATGTACAAAATTTTAGTTTTAACTTATAAATGCATTCATGAATTGGCACCAATTTATCTGCAAGAATTAATCGAGGAATACAAACCCTCACGCAATTTACGGTCATCTTCACAATTAAACCTCGTATCTACTTCTGTGTCAACTCTCTCTTATGGTAATCGTTCCTTTCGCAAAGCTTCTGCTGAACTTTGGAACAGATTACCTTTAAATGTAAAAAACTGTCAAACCGTTAACCTATTCAAAACCAGTCTCAAGACACATTTATTCAAAATTGCGTTTGATGATTGATTAACTCTGTTCCCGTTGATGTGTATTCCATATGTATTGTAATTTGTATGTTTATTTGCATTTTTAGTTTTGTATAAGATGTAATTGTATATCAGTCTATTTTGTGTGTATAGCGCTTAGAGACTTCGGTGGTAAGCGCTTTATAAGTAACGTTTTTATTATTTATTATTATTATTTTCTCTTTCTCACCATCCCGCCCTCTCACCCCCTTTTCTCTTTCTCACCATCTCGTTCTGTCTCCCCCTTTTCTCTTTCCCACCATCTCGTTCTGTCTCCCCCTTTTCTCTTTCCCACCATCCCACTCTGTCTCCCCCTTTTCTCTTTCTCACCATCTCGCTCTGTCTCCCCCTTTTCTCTTTCTCACCATCCCGCCCTCTCACCCCCTTTTCTCTTTCTCACCATCTCGCTCTGTCTCCCCCTTTTCTCTTTCTCACCATCTCGCTCTGTCTCCCCCTTTTCTCTTTCCCACCATCTCGCTCTCTCTCCCCCTTTTCTCTTTCTCACCATCTCGCTCTCTCTCCCCCTTTTCTCTTTCTCACCATCCCGCCCTCTCACCCCCTTTTCTCTTTCCCACCATCCCGCCCTCTCACCCCCTTTTCTCTTTCTCACCATCTCGTTCTGTCTCCCCCTTTTCTCTTTCTCACCATCTCGCTCTCTCTCCCCCTTTTCTCTTTCCCACCATCTCGCTCTGTCTCCCCCTTTTCTCTTTCTCACCATCTCGCTCTCTCTCCCCCTTTTCTCTTTCTCACCATCTCGCTCTGTCTCCCCCTTTTCTCTTTCCCACCATCTCGCTCTCTCTCCCCCTTTTCTCTTTCCTACCATCTCGCTCTGTCTCCCCCTTTTCTCTTTCTCACCATCTCGTTCTGTCTCCCCCTTTTCTCTTTCCCACCATCTCGTTCTGTCTCCCCCTTTTCTCTTTCCCACCATCCCACTCTGTCTCCCCCTTTTCTCTTTCTCACCATCTCGCTCTGTCTCCCCCTTTTCTCTTTCTCACCATCCCGCCCTCTCACCCCCTTTTCTCTTTCTCACCATCTCGCTCTGTCTCCCCCTTTTCTCTCTCTCACCATCTCGCTCTCTCTCCCCCTTTTCTCTTTCTCACCATCCCGCCCTCTCACCCCCTTTTCTCTTTCTCACCATCTCGCTCTCTCTCCCCCTTTTCTCTTTCTCACCATCTCGCCCTCTCACCCCCTTTTCTCTTTCTCACCATCTCGCTCTCTCTCCCCCTTTTCTCTTTCTCACCATCCCGCCCTCTCACCCCCTTTTCTCTTTCTCACCATCTCGTTCTGTCTCCCCCTTTTCTCTTTCCCACCATCTCGTTCTGTCTCCCCCTTTTCTCTTTCCCACCATCCCACTCTGTCTCCCCCTTTTCTCTTTCTCACCATCTCGCTCTGTCTCCCCCTTTTCTCTTTCTCACCATCCCGCCCTCTCACCCCCTTTTCTCTTTCTCACCATCTCGCTCTGTCTCCCCCTTTTCTCTTTCCCACCATCTCGCTCTGTCTCCCCCTTTTCTCTTTCTCACCATCTCGTTCTGTCTCCCCCTTTTCTCTTTCTCACCATCTCGCTCTGTCTCCCCCTTTTCTCTTTCCCACCATCTCGCTCTCTCACCCCCTTTTCTCTTTCCCACCATCTCGCTCTCTCACCCCCTTTTCTCTTTCCTACCATCTCGCCCTCTCACCCCCTTTTCTCTTTCTCACCATCTCGTTCTGTCTCCCCCTTTTCTCTTTCTCACCATCCCGCCCTCTCACCCCCTTTTCTCTTTCCCACCATCTCGTTCTGTCTCCCCCTTTTCTCTTTCTCACCATCTCGCTCTGTCTCCCCCTTTTCTCTTTCTCACCATCTCGCTCTGTCTCCCCCTTTTCTATTTCCCACCATCTCGCTCTGTCTCCCCCTTTTCTCTTTCCTACCATCTCGCTCTCTCTCCCCCTTTTCTCTTTCCTACCATCTCGCTCTGTCTCCCCCTTTTCTCTTTCCCACCATCCCGCTCTGTCTCCCCCTTTTCTCTTTCTCACCATCTCGCTCTGTCTCCCCCTTTTCTCTTTCTCACCATCTCGCTCTGTCTCCCCCTTTTCTCTTTCCTACCATCTCGCTCTGTCTCCCCCTTTTCTCTTTCCTACCATCTCGCTCTCTCTCCCCCTTTTCTCTTTCTCACCATCTCGCTCTGTCTCCCCCTTTTCTCTTTCTCACCATCTCGCTCTGTCTCCCCCTTTTCTCTTTCCTACCATCTCGCTCTCTCTCCCCCTTTTCTCTTTCTCACCATCTCGCTCTGTCTCCCCCTTTTCTCTTTCCTACCATCTCGCTCTCTCTCCCCCTTTTCTCTTTCCCACCATCTCGCTCTGTCTCCCCCTTTTCTCTTTCCCACCATCTCGTTCTGTCTCCCCCTTTTCTCTTTCTCACCATCCCGCTCTCTCACCCCCTTTTCTCTTTCCCACCATCTCGCTCTGTCTCCCCCTTTTCTCTTTCCCACCATCTCGCTCTCTCTCCCCCTTTTCTCTTTCCCACCATCTCGCTCTCTCACCCCCTTTTCTCTTTCTCACCATCTCGTTCTGTCTCCCCCTTTTCTCTTTCTCACCATCTCGTTCTGTCTCCCCCTTTTCTCTTTCCCACCATCTCGCTCTCTCTCCCCCTTTTCTCTTTCCCACCATCTCGTTCTGTCTCCCCCTTTTCTCTTTCTCACCATCCCGCTCTCTCACCCCCTTTTCTCTTTCCCACCATCTCGTTCTGTCTCCCCCTTTTCTCTTTCCCACCATCTCGCTCTCTCTCCCCCTTTTCTCTTTCTCACCATCCCGCCCTGTCTCCCCCTTTTCTCTTTCCCACCATCTCGCTCTGTCTCCCCCTTTTCTCTTTCTAACCATCTCGTTCTGTCTCCCCCTTTTCTCTTTCTCACCATCCCGCTCTCTCACCCCCTTTTCTCTTTCCCACCATCTCGTTCTGTCTCCCCCTTTTCTCTTTCCCACCATCTCGCTCTCTCACCCCCTTTTCTCTTTCCCACCATCTCGCTCTGTCTCCCCCTTTTCTCTTTCCCACCATCTCGCTCTGTCTCCCCCTTTTCTCTTTCTCACCATCTCGCTCTGTCTCCCCCTTTTCTCTTTCTCACCATCTCGCTCTCTCTCCCCCTTTTCTCTTTCCCACCATCTCGCTCTGTCTCCCCCTTTTCTCTTTCTCACCATCTCGCCCTGTCTCCCCCTTTTCTCTTTCTCACCATCTCGCTCTCTCTCCCCCTTTTCTCTTTCCCACCATCTCGCTCTGTCACCCCCTTTTCTCTTTCTCACCATCTCGCTCTGTCTCCCCCTTTTCTCTTTCTCACCATCTCGCTCTGTCTCCCCCTTTTCTCTTTCCCACCAGCTCGCTCTGTCACCCCCTTTTCTCTTTCCTACCATCTCGCTCTGTCTCCCCCTTTTCTCTTTCTCACCATCTCGCTCTGTCTCCCCCTTTTCTCTTTCTCACCATCCCGCCCTCTCACCCCCTTTTCTCTTTCCCACCATCTCGTTCTGTCTCCCCTTTTCTCTTTCTCACCATCTCGTTCTGTCTCCCCCTTTTCTCTTTCTCACCATCCCGCTCTCTCACCCCCTTTTCTCTTTCCCACCATCTCGCTCTCTCTCCCCCTTTTCTCTTTCCTACCATCTCGCTCTGTCTCCCCCTTTTCTCTTTCTCACCATCTCGCTCTGTCTCCCCCTTTTCTCTTTCCCACCATCTCGTTCTGTCTCCCCCTTTTCTCTTTCTCACCATCTCGTTCTCTCTCCCCCTTTTCTCTTTCCTACCATCTCGCTCTGTCTCCCCCTTTTCTCTTTCCTACCATCTCGTTCTCTCTCCCCCTTTTCTCTTTCCTACCATCTCGCTCTCTCTCCCCCTTTTCTCTTTCCTACCATCTCGCTCTGTCTCCCCCTTTTCTCTTTCTCACCATCTCGTTCTGTCTCCCCCTTTTCTCTTTCCCACCATCTCGCTCTGTCTCCCCCTTTTCTCTTTCTCACCATCTCGCTCTCTCTCCCCCTTTTCTCTTTCTCACCATCCCGCTCTCTCACCCCCTTTTCTCTTTCCCACCATCTCGTTCTGTCTCCCCCTTTTCTCTTTCACACCATCTCGCTCTCTCTCCCCCTTTTCTCTTTCTCACCATCCCGCCCTGTCTCCCCCTTTTCTCTTTCCCACCATCTCGCTCTGTCTCCCCCTTTTCTCTTTCTCACCATCTCGTTCTGTCTCCCCCTTTTCTCTTTCTCACCATCCCGCTCTCTCACCCCCTTTTCTCTTTCCCACCATCTCGTTCTGTCTCCCCCTTTTCTCTTTCCCACCATCTCGCTCTCTCACCCCCTTTTCTCTTTCCCACCATCTCGCTCTGTCTCCCCCTTTTCTCTTTCCCACCATCTCGCTCTGTCTCCCCCTTTTCTCTTTCTCACCATCTCGCTCTGTCTCCCCCTTTTCTCTTTCTCACCATCTCGCTCTCTCTCCCCCTTTTCTCTTTCCCACCATCTCGCTCTGTCTCCCCCTTTTCTCTTTCTCACCATCTCGCTCTGTCTCCCCCTTTTCTCTTTCTCACCATCTCGCTCTCTCTCCCCCTTTTCTCTTTCCCACCATCTCGCTCTGTCACCCCCTTTTCTCTTTCTCACCATCTCGCTCTGTCTCCCCCTTTTCTCTTTCTCACCATCTCGCTCTGTCTCCCCCTTTTCTCTTTCCCACCATCTCGCTCTGTCACCCCCTTTTCTCTTTCCTACCATCTCGCTCTGTCTCCCCCTTTTCTCTTTCTCACCATCTCGCTCTGTCTCCCCCTTTTCTCTTTCTCACCATCTCGCTCTCTCTCCCCCTTTTCTCTTTCCCACCATCTCGCTCTGTCACCCCCTTTTCTCTTTCCTACCATCTCGCTCTGCATCTCCCCCTTTTCTCTTTCCCACCATCTCGCTCTGTCTCCCCCTTTTCTCTTTCTCACCATCTCGCTCTCTCTCCCCCTTTTCTCTTTCCCACCATCTCGCTCTGTCTCCCCCTTTTCTCTTTCTCACCATCTCGCTCTGTCTCCCCCTTTTCTCTTTCTCACCATCTCGCTCTCTCTCCCCCTTTTCTCTTTCTCACCATCTCGCTCTGTCTCCCCCTTTTCTCTTTCTCACCATCTCGCTCTCTCTCCCCCTTTTCTCTTTCTCACCATCTCGCTCTGTCTCCCCCTTTTCTCTTTCCCACCATCTCGCTCTGTCTCCCCCTTTTCTCTTTCCCACCATCTCGCTCTGTCTCCCCCTTTTCTCTTTCTCACCATCTCGCTCTCTCTCCCCCTTTTCTCTTTCTCACCATCTCGCTCTGTCTCCCCCTTTTCTCTTTCCCACCATCTCGCTCTGTCTCCCCCTTTTCTCTTTCTCACCATCTCGCTCTCTCTCCCCCTTTTCTCTTTCCCACCATCTCGCTCTGTCTCCCCCTTTTCTCTTTCCCACCATCTCGTTCTGTCTCCCCCTTTTCTCTTTCTCACCATCCCGCTCTCTCACCCCCTTTTCTCTTTCCCACCATCTCGCTCTGTCTCCCCCTTTTCTCTTTCCCACCATCTCGCTCTCTCTCCCCCTTTTCTCTTTCCCACCATCTCGCTCTCTCACCCCCTTTTCTCTTTCTCACCATCTCGTTCTGTCTCCCCCTTTTCTCTTTCTCACCATCTCGTTCTGTCTCCCCCTTTTCTCTTTCCCACCATCTCGCTCTCTCTCCCCCTTTTCTCTTTCTCACCATCCCGCCCTGTCTCCCCCTTTTCTCTTTCCCACCATCTCGCTCTGTCTCCCCCTTTTCTCTTTCTCACCATCTCGTTCTGTCTCCCCCTTTTCTCTTTCTCACCATCCCGCTCTCTCACCCCCTTTTCTCTTTCCCACCATCTCGTTCTGTCTCCCCCTTTTCTCTTTCCCACCATCTCGCTCTCTCACCCCCTTTTCTCTTTCCCACCATCTCGCTCTGTCTCCCCCTTTTCTCTTTCCCACCATCTCGCTCTGTCTCCCCCTTTTCTCTTTCTCACCATCTCGCTCTCTCTCCCCCTTTTCTCTTTCCCACCATCTCGCTCTGTCTCCCCCTTTTCTCTTTCTCACCATCTCGCTCTCTCTCCCCCTTTTCTCTTTCCCACCATCTCGTTCTGTCTCCCCCTTTTCTCTTTCCCACCATCCCGCTCTGTCTCACCTCTCTTTCCCCGCCTTAATTTTCTCTTTCCCACCAGCTCGCTCCGTCGATCTCCCCCTTTTTTCTCCCACTTCTCTCTCTCCCACCACCATCTCGCTCTGTCTCGACCCCTCTACTAACTAGCTCTCTTTCCCACCATCTTGCTCTATCCTCTGTCTCCCCCTCGCTCTCCCACCATCTCGCTCTCTTTCCCTTTCTTTCTCTCTCACCATCTCGCTCTCTCTTTCCTTCTCTTTCTCTCTCCCATCATCTCGCGCTGTCTCCGCCCCTCTCTCTCTCCCACCATATGGCTCTGTCTCATTTCTCTTTCCCTTTCTTTCTCTCCCCCCCCCCCCCTCTCTCTCTCTCGTGCTCTTCGATTTTATCAAGACACGGTATAAAATTCTCGTTCAGATATGCAGTGGTAAAACCGCGGCGTAATTATGATCACATTTCTGTGTCTTATTACACACAGACATGAGTAATAAGGCCAAAAAAAAAAAATTGTTTGGTTGTCCTCGATTGCTTTTCTGGAGTAGGGGCGGGCGGGCGGATTTTTTTTTTTTTTTTTTTTTTTTTTTAACTTCATTTTTGTGTGTTTTTTTTTCTTCTTTTTCAATATTTTTTTTTCCATAAAAAAAAAATCATTGGGATTGTCAAGCATTTAAAAAAACAAAGTCTATAAAACACTTAAATATGGTAAAAGACTAGTTTCATGTACAATGAATATCAAGACCAACACAGAAAGTATTTTGGGCTTTGAAATACAGCACCTTTTAAATCTCCATTGTACTACTTATAGCTACTTGCGCCCTCTATGTAGCAAACAATGCCTAATCGGTGACCATTGGTCCCCCATGATCCTCTTTATCTTATATTAACTGAGAGCTGATTTGATGAGATAACCACCTGTCCAGTGACCTTGCAGGGTGGTCTAATCCCTCCTGTAAACTAGTACAGATGGGCTTTAAAATTAGTTTAAGAATGCTCAGAACCTGATTTGAATGAACGGCATTTTGACATAGAAAAATAAAAATGGCAAGTTTAATAAATACCTAATTGCGTACTGAAAAGACAAAACTGGCAACGGGACGCATTTTGATCCTTGCAAATGCATAAAATGGTATGTTTGGCATTTAAGATTGCTCCCCCCCCCCCCAAAAAAAAAAAAAAAAAAAAAAAAATTAAAAAAAAAAAAAAAAAAAAAAAAAAACAATAAAAAAAAAAAAAAAAATTGAATAATAAAAAAAAAAATATTAAAAAAAAAAAAAAACATACGAGCGGCCCGAAAATGACGAGCGGGCGGTCGAGGACAACCAAATGATTTTTTTTTTTTGGCCTAAGCGTAGAACCGCTGACATTCGTTCCACGCATTTGCCATTGACTTACACATTATTTATTCATCATAAAAAAACGCCATGCACGATTTACCGCTCAATAGCCAAATGAGACTTGAAGCAACAGTATGGATTGTGTACTGAAGCTGTCACTGTTTCTGTTGTATGTATGCAGAATATTCTTAGGCCTCTGGCTGTATAATTAATCACAGTAGGAATTGGGGAGTTTTTACCTAAAGATAAGCTCGAGTTCTGGTAATGGTAGAAACAAAATTCTCACGGAATTCAATAACACTTTCACTGAAAGTTCAACATTACAAATAAATGACATGTGCCAAACGACTATAGGGGCTGAGTAATGAGCATAGAAAGATAAGGAAATAAATGTAATTTGTATAGTATAGGTCCGACAGGCCGACACCATGTTAAGTAAATGAGTGTTGTGGTTTTTATTGAAGACAAGTTTTTTAATCATTTTTTACAATCGATCTTCTGCAGGGTAAACACTGAATCCAGAATGATATGATGCCCATGCATATTACCAAAGCTTAATATTTATATAGCTTTAAGTGGGTGTACTGATGTCTACATCAAGCAACATAAAACTCTCTTCCAGTCTTTCTGCATTGTGTAAATATATATTATAAAATGTATTCCTCAGAACAGAAATATATATCTACAGAGCATTTTGATACACAAGTTCTTGGGCTATGTATATATAGACCAGTCACCTCTTCGGTTTCACTGCTTCATCTACAATACTTGGGGGGCCATCCACGAGCAAATTTAAACAAGAGTTGATTCAATGTTTCATGAAATATCAGACAAGTACAATGCCATGAGCATTATTTAGCATAATTGATGCCCCCAGGAATTAATGGCGGCTGACACTTCAATGTTCAGCTCCTTAAATTGGTGTATAGTTTGCAACTTGTAGGCTATTATTCACATGTAAAAGGCACTAGAAATCACTTGACACATGACAAAATATTGAATTCATGACTAAAATAGGAACACGATAGCATCTACTTTTGGAAAATCAACCCAAGGCATTTTCAACAGCCTTGTTAAAGATGAAGTTGAGTTCTGGTCATGCGATTGCATTGTGAAAGAAACGGTGAGGAATCGACCAGAAAAGGTTGATCATCTAGCATATAAGAATTTGTGTGTATTGCAAGGTTCTGGAATCATCAAAATGATTGATAAAGGATACAATAGGGTAATGAAATTGCCCTCCAGTTCTTTTTTCAAAATGATAAAGCAGACTGTCAGACAAACATGGTATCATAATAATAATAATAATAGTGGGTTCTTGTACAGCGCTCATGTCAGTCAGATTTGACCCTCCTGGCGCTCCATATTTTATAAGTCAAGTAGGCCGATTTCATTATTTTACCATTCATTCATTCATGACACTTCTCCAAAAGCTACATAAAAGACACAGAATGTATTTTTAAAAAGTCAATATTTGCCACATTTCCCATATTTCAATTGCCCACTGCATACGAGAAAGACCTAAATTGAAAGACATCAACAATAATATATTCAAAAATCAGATTGCATGCGTTACCTCTTTGAAAAAAATCAGGGTTGGTATTGCGAGACTCCTTGTATCTCAGATAAAATCTGAAAAATATATCTAAGTGAGATAAAATGCCTGTAAAAATCCTTTAAAATAGGTATTCTGAGAATCACGAGGTTGGATTTTTCTTTCAGATTGCATGTATTTCTTTATACTTTTTAATACAAAGTAATATCTAAAAATATTACATTCCACATTAAAAACATCAACAATCGAGCTATATGACCATTCTACAACCAAATTCTTCATTAATTGAAAGAATCCTGACAGAAATAATCAAAAAATCAGAAAGGATCAACTATAATAACTGTATTGGACCAGCTTCAACGGGCAGGGATAACATTTTCACATATTTTAGTTAACAAAGAGTTTAGACACGACTATTCTGTCTCAAACGTTGAGCTATGTCACCATATTCTTCATTACTTAAAAAATCCTGACAGAAATGTCTTTAAAAAATAACTATAACAACTCTGCATTAGACCAGCTTCAATAGGCAAGGATAACATTCTTATATCTTTTAGTTTATAAAGAGTTTTGACATTAATACTTGAATACATTACTTTAATACATGGTAGAACATTGAACTACATGTACATGTGGTGTATAAATGGGCAAGACCACCTAATTCTGTCTGAAACGTTTTACAAACCACACTTAAGATTTCAAAAGAACTACTAGAGCTTAGATTGGACTGAATACAAAATAAAAGACACATTTTATTCATGCTTTGGGCCCTGTCTTAAAAACAGTTGCAATTAATTGCAACTGAGTTGCGTTTCATATCAATCGCAACTACCGGTATGTACATAAGAGATAGGAGACTGCAAACTTGATTATAGAACTTGGGATTAATTTGGATCAATCGCAAGTCCTCCAATCAATCACAAGTTTGCAGTCTTCTATCTGTCATAATAATAATAATAATAGCTCACATTTATAATGCGCCTAATACTACGTTTCTAGGCGCAGAACATATTTTTACCCCGGTTATCGGATTCAGGCTTACCCGCACACAAGGTATGCACATTCTCCACTCCCTGGGAAGCATTCCAGCCAGTCGCCATTTTACAAGCGCCATTGCTAATCAAACCACATTAGCTTTCGCATCCTACCGGGTACCCATTTAACACCTGGGTGGAGAGTGGCAAATGTAGATCAATGTCTTGCCAAAGGACATTAGTGCCGCGGCGGGACTTGAACCGCGGACCTTGTGATCCACAGTCCGATGACATATCCACTCGACCACGACACCTCTCATGTTAATATTAGTTACAATGTACGTTTAATACATCTCTTTATAAGACGGGACCCTGTTCTCCACAATATTTGGTAACATATAAGGCACCAAATGACAAAACAAGTTGACATAGTAATTTAAGATCATATTTTGAATAGCAACATGGAATAAACACACAAAGCAACTTAACATTATATTTCTTTGTGAATGGTACACATCCATCACCCTAAGAGAGTTGTACCATGGCAGCAGTTCATCGTTTTAGTAAGCTCTACATACATTGTAAATCACTTTTCCATCCTTGAATTGGAACCAATCATTCTTAAGTTCCACTCGTAAATATTTTTAAAAATAGATCTATATATGAAATAAATGAATGTGAATCAAACTACTAAATTCAACAACAGAATACTTTATCAATTTGTATACTAAAATATATAAATTTCACTCTGCATTCTGCATGCAAATTAAGAGACTTCAGTGATTTTGTATATTTACATATTATTCAAACACAAAGTGTAATGCACTAGAAATGGACTAACAGATTTCAGTGTTTTTTCCTTTTCCCTCTCATGAAAAAAATCAAGAATTCCGAGCATTGTGGATTTAAAGATGGTGTAAAGATGGTGTAAAAAAGGAAAAAAGACAGAAAAAGGGCCATATGTTTGTCCTATCTACCAACCATTAATGTATGCAATTTGATTGTGACTATTGAAATACAATTATTTGTAACATGTGAATAAAATGATTTGTTACAAGGCACTTAACTATGATTTGTGCATTGAATTTGATTATACATGTATTATTATAATTATACACTCTCTACAATGTGAATTGCACCTGGATACTGAATGCACCGTTCAAATATTAAAATTCACACAAAACATTGCAAAAGCAACATGACTGAAAGACTGTTAAAAGATGCATTGTAGACTATTCGAGCATAAATGACCCGTCATGATTTCGTATGAATCAAATACACTTCTAAACCATGTTGATAAAAGCACAAACATATATACAATACAGGGACACGTTGACTTGCATTTCAATGAAAGTATCACAGCAAATATACAACTCTATTACTGATAGGCACCCTTCAAGTTTCTATCCATTTCAGTTAGATATATCAGCATTTCCAACCTTTTTCTAACAATCTGTTTTCACGAAATTTGACATTTTATTCCAAAATAGAATGACTAAATTTCTCTTGCGACACACCGATTGAAAAAACACTGAGATAAAGGCTTCCTTTAAAATATCGTTTTGTAGCAGTACATTTGTAAAGCAATTACTTACAGCGAACAACAACATGGGACATTATGGATATGTCAGTACTAAAGGGGAAGTCAACCCTGATATTAAGTTCTTTTTTTAAAAGCAGAAAGATGAGAGGAACAGGTCAGTGAAAGATTGAGCAAATTCTGATCAGAAATTAGAAAGTTATGAATTTTTGAAGTTGCGATATATAAAACACAAAGTGGCAACTCTGTAACGTATCTTGCAAGCTCCCCTACCATTTGCTCTGTATTTACAAAAACAAAAACAACAAAACAACAAAAAATAATTTTTACTTTCCCTCTAGAAAATGCCCCATTAATATAATTCTCTAAGTTTCAATTCAATCCCTGTATGGAAAACAAAATCAATCCGTCATCAATAAGAAAGAAACTGAAATGTTATGAAATTTTATGTACAAACCAAAGTGGAGAGGAGCTTGAGGAGCTGTGTTTAATTGATCGCAACTTCAATAATTCATAACTTTCTCATTTTTAATTAGAATTTGGTCAAACTTTCACTGACATTTTCTAATAAAACCGACTTAACATCAGGGTAGACTTCCTCTTTAAAGCAAAGTCGTCGAGTTGAGATGATTGCATGAAATGTGTCCTATAAGACATATTTCTTTCCCTCTTTTAAAAAAAATGAGAAGCCGTTCAGTGTGGTAATTGACTGTTTCTTTCTGAAGACCATGACACAATTCTTCACCAATTATGTTGACAGTTTGTAGGACAGTTGTCCCAATGTCCTGAAAGACAAACATGGAATCATCCACTGTGTGTTATAATCAGTGGGGCAGCCAGACAGCAATCTCTCTTATAACTGCCCACTGAACCTGAGACTTAAGAACATGAATACGCAGACACGCCACTGCTTTGGTAAATTTTTCCTGCACATTTACGTCAACCTCCCCTTTCAGAAATCGCCCTACCTCGACATAGTCGCTACACTCCGGCAACGATCCCTCATTTCCTTTGTGAAGAACCTTTGAGCTTAACTCAACCGCAGCCTCTTCCAGCATGTCTGCAGGATGTTTGTCCGATCCGGTAGCGATGGCCACGCGGGATAACAGAGTTGGCAGATTGAATACAAGAACTACTGACTGGCCTTCTTTAGGACTTCCTGCCCAGAAGAACCCAGGCTCCGGGCTGTAGCTCAACTGCGGCAAGTACATGCTGAACGGTTTCATGTCGCTGTACACCTTGCCTGGAGGATTGTCACTATCTGTATACTTGCGTTGATCAGGTTCAAAGAAATTGTCCTCCATGTCCATTTCCTTCTCTTTAAGCGATGACTGCTTACCCTTGTGTTGGAAGAGAGAGGGCACCCGCAGGTACGTCTCTTGCTGCCCGTTCACAGAATTAAAATATCTATAGAGGAAATCCACAGGTTGATCCTGGTAGAAGAACATGACGAACTGCGCAAGTCTGTCCAGGTCATACGCATGAAACAGTTTCCCGATGAAGCCCAGGACAGAAAACTCAAGAGTTACCCAATCGATGTTGCTTTTGAGCTGAACAAACTGTTGAATTGCACCTATATACCCTGGGGTAGTAATGACATCATCCTCAATCTGGATGTAATACTTTGAAAGACTCTCGGCGTAAAAGAACATGAAAGCGAAATCAACGCACTGTTTGGACCGCCAGTAAACCCTCTCCTTTGAGTCGCCATACTTCAGTTTCAGGTTCCCGAGGGGCGGGTAGAATCCTGAAGGAGCCTGGATGACCTGGATAAAACCATTCTCAAGATGGCTTAGGTACTTGTCCATCATCATGTTCTTCAAGATGTTGCGTTTCTCTTCGTCAAGATCTGCCAGGAATAGAAGAAGAACGACATCTGACCGTTGCTCAGGGGTGGAGTTGTCAATGAGGGAATCCAAGGTTTGTGTCAAGTAATGCTCGCTCTTTCTTTCCACTGTGGGTATGCCAACTGTCAGAAAACCTGTAGGCACACATCAAAAGAGGCATGGAGATTGTTTTTTGTTTTTTTACATACAATACCTTCTTCTTTATAGTATAGTACAGACCGCCGTTGGCGTATTATCGTATCTTGTGCTTGTCAAGTGCCGAGTGTACACTGCAAGTATAAAGGCTCTACAAGAATTCTATGTGCAGCTAAAATTCTTTGAATTTAGAATATAACTAGAGCAATAGCAATACCAAGCTGCCAATAAGGTGTTTCCTCCTCAAGTGAAATATTGAATAAATGATATTGACAGGTACAAATTCCATCAGTGTGAAAAATAGTTTTCTGTTCACGAAAGCTCTTTCTTGTTTTGGAATATTTTCTCAGTTTACCAGAGTTTATTACTCGCTCACAGCTCCTGTACTTTTTTATCGATGGTCCCCACACCTACACAGCATATTATTATAAGTCCTTAAAGTTGATACTCTAAGACAATCCCAAATACTGAGATAATTACATAAATAGAAAGCTTTTAACCCCTATAATAACACCAAATGGTGTCCACCCGACAAAACAAGTTTAGAATAATGAATTTAATTATTCGAGTAAACTCTACCAAAATATCTAAGTCTGAAACCCGGAAGTGCACGTAGAGTCGGGCCTCTATCCGTGACGTCACGAACGGGAGTCATGGGCTCAGTGAGAGTGAATGGCAGTGATATCCCTACGTAAATGCTATCCTGTCAGAGCTTAGATTTGTTGTTGTTAAGGAGTATATTTGATGGATTTTCTGTTTTCATTTGAATGAAGAATAACGAAGCAACATTTTCCAGTCGCTGATTTCTTTTTATATCCTCATATTCACCTATTTGGTAGAGATTTAAGACGAGTTTACTGCTTAGGAATTAAAGTTAAATCGTGCACTTATGAATAGGCGGATGCATTATATTGTCATCAGATGTACATGAGCAGTTTTGTAAAACGAACAGGTCTAGAACTATGATAGTACTTATCATAGATGTGTGTGACTGCCTCAAAAAAGGATACAATACCAGTTAAACATTTTATGTTGTAAAATATCAAACTTGAACGAGATCATGCAAGCGCGCTTCCTCTATAATATTTTGGCGAGTGATGCGGCTCTTGCATGAACGTTCGTGGAGCGAGCAGAATCGGGAGGTAAGACCAAGCCGCTGCTCTAGGCGCTGCTTGCTTGTGATGGAACGTACGTGCGCTAGTTATCTCTCCCTGGTTATTATGTTTATCGGCAATTGCAAGAGAATGAAAGCGACGTTGCCAGCTAAGAAAAACAACTAACAAAGACTTGCTCCTGACTACCGGTGTCAGAACTGGTAGATGAAGGATGTTCAGGGCCAAGGAAGGCGAAAGACATGGGAAAAAGGAAGAAGAAACCATCGGGAGATCGCTGTAGTGTATGGTAATGAACTGTGCATGGGTAGACAGCTACTGTTTACATGGTGAAAATATCGACTAATAGCACATCGTTGGCATATGTATATGTCATAATTTTTAAAAGGGGAATTGATATTAATACTATGAAGTACTAGGGGAAGGTAAAGAGTTGTACATAGAATTATGATTTATTAGACTTTTCAGCCTTTGAAACAAAAATATGCAGAAAATCGTATCACTCTGCACATGTTTGCTATGGAACATCCGGGTACGTGAATATACTCTCTCCCGGACGTGAGGTCATAAATAGTAGACCAGCGTCGTGACTGATTTTCTATGCAAAGAGAGGCGGATATTTTAGACATTTCAATTGAGGATTTCGAGTAGACAGAATTTTTTGTGATATACTAAGTAATTGAAAAACTTTAAAATAACATATACTTGCTGTAGGTAACAAATTAAAGGTATTACAAAGTTTTGGTATGGGGTAATGAATTTGGTTCAAATTAACATATTGGAAGCCTATGCGTTCCTACACTATACATTGATCGTTGTCGCGGTTGAAATCGAGTCTAAAGTTATGAAATTATAAAAAATAAACTCTTTATGTTGTATAGCTCCCTCTCAAGGTCAAGATATTAATTTAGCTATGGAACAATGTTTCTTGACTAAAATCGACCGATTAGCTATTCCCGTTTATAAATTATATATCTCAACTACATATTCTGAGATTTTCATGGTCGCAGCTACCATTGTACGGCAATTGGCGCTATTTGAAATTTATCAAAATTTACCGGGAGCACCGGTAAATTTTGATATTCAATTTTTCTCGAAAACAGAAGTGTTTTAGGGGCTAATTTTTTTAGTGCTTATAATACATCCAAAGGGGCATCCAAATATATCAAAATTGTAAAGATTCACTATCCAACCAATTTTCAAAATTTCCCAAAACTTTGTATTACCTTTAAGGGACATTTATTTGCTTAGAGTATCAACTTTAAAAAAAATATTGACCTTACAGAGTCATACATTTTGCAAATTTGGATTTTAATCATTTCATGTGCGAGAACAAAGGGAAAAGTTGTCTGGCATAGCTCTTACATACATGTACCTGCCAACATTTTAAAATAAGAATTAGGAATTTTGAGCACGGTATGCCTTCGAAAATAAGAAATCTGTACCCTTAAAAGGCATTCGCACATGCAGCGGCAGTGTAACTGGCAATATGCTGTAAATCTGTACAAAAAAAACCCAACACAAATTCGCTGCTCCATCATGCAGCCATTCAACGCACGCAATATGTGAACTCTCAAATCGCGGCACATGATAAAACTAGCTTAATTAGGCTTCAGCCAACAACAAAAATCAAGAAAGAAAAAAAAAAATCAGAATTTTGAAAAATGGGAATATTCCAAATTTTTAAGTCCTAAAATTTCTGAAATTCAGATTATTCCGGATTATTCGGAAGGGTTGGCAGGTATGCTCTTACCTGGCTCATTTCGTTCGTATCCTAAGACCAGGGCTTTCTTGAGGGCTTCTTCATTAGGCTTGGTCCATAGCGGAGTCATTCCACACGACGCATTCTGCATGCAAAGAAGAAAGTTTACTGACTCTTGCTGGCATGAATGTTTGGTCCAAAACATTAAAAAAAATTCTGAGCACATATTTCATTTGATGAACATGTGTTTCAGGGAACTTTTTATTGTTCTTTTTGTTGTATAACTATTTTCTTCCGAACTTAAATAAAAATCATGAAAAAGCTCACAATCTATCTAAGTTAATCTTCTCTTAATAGTACAAAAGAAATATTGTACAATACTTCAAGATGAGCAAGATAAAAGAAAAGGCCAGGCTACAGAATTAATTTAAATGAATTACTCATTATTCCTAAGTATCTTTTGAGGTGTTCACAAGCACTGTACAAGCACTGGTTTTTAGTGGACCAATATGTATTAGTTTCCAATATATTTCTACATTTGTTGTAAATGTTTGTATTGATTTGTAATGTTTTGTTGGAAACATGAATAAATCGAGATTAAAATTGAAAGTGTAAGATAAATTTACGAAAAGCAATATATACATGCCCATGTACAGTACATACCCTCGCCGGTACATGTGATCTGTCGTTGCTACTGGCACATTTTTGTTTGAGTATGTTGACCGTGTCAAACAGAGTGTCCCTTTGACCTATGACCTGCTTCACAAACTCTGCATGCTTGGCTGGTTGCTTCTCATCTGCATAGGAATATAAATATATTAGAGTCTTAGGGCCATTCATACAGGGGGGTGTTTCATAAAGATTTTGTAAAGTTATGCATGACTTTACAAACGACTTGTATATGAAGTGCCAGATAGGATGCCCAAAGTTTTTTCTGATATTTCCAATAACCTCAATTAAATTATGGCAAAAAATATACTTTGCATTAAAAATGGTTGTTATAAGAATGTTAATCTACATGTACATCTGCACATTTCAACTTAATAAATAATAATCAATAATGAGCATCCAATTTGGCTTTTCATATACAAGTCGTTCGTAAAGTCATGCGTAACTTTACGAACAGCTTTATGAAACACCCCCCTGATCAAGTACAGTTTGGGCAAGGTAAATATTAGAATAATAATGACCTTTTTAAAAACCAAAATCTGATTAGTTTGTCTCGCTATCCAATCCAATCCAAAAGATATTTGATATACATGTAGTGCCTTTTCCTTGCAGTTACAAAGCGCTGCACACACGCTCCACTATGTTTGGGCCACTTATAAAAGAAAAGTTGGTCACTTCTCAGAGAGATCAGTTAAGTATATACATGTATGTAGGCTGGTAAAGTAATTTCTAGCAGAATAGATGCTATAGTGTCATACACACTAATACCAAGTTTGAAGTTCATGGCTCAAAATCGTTTTGGAGACATGGCAATAACCTCGAGATTCATGAAAATTGACCTCTTTGACCTTTGGTCTTTCACCTTCATTTTCAAGAAAATCTGATCAAGAAACTAAGAAGCGATTTTGTTGTTCTCAAGTGCACTTTTATGATTTTCTGCTGCAATCAGTTCAACAAAAAGAAGAGAAGGAAAGGATTAGATGAGACAAGGGAGAAATGGAGGGGGCAACTTGAAAGAGAGAGAGAGAGAGGGGGGGGGGAGTAGAGATGGAGTAGGGAAAGGAGAGAGAAAGAGAGAGAGGGGAGGAAGAGACATAGAGAAAGAGAAATGAGAGAGAGAGAGAGAGAGGGGAAAAGATAGAGAGAGTGGGGAATGGGAACAGAGTGAGAGAGAGAGAGAGAGAGAGAGAGAGAGCATGTAATCCAGGAATATAATATACATTCAGAATAATACAAGCTTTCCAGTTGAATACAAATTTTGTTTAAAGTGAGTTTAAAGACCGTCAATGTTACTGGGCCAGAAGGGATTAGACCATACAGCGAGGTCACTGACAGGTGGCTATCTCATTAACTCAGCTCTCATTATAGGGGGAGCAAGTAGCTACAAGTAGGACAGTGGGGTTTTAAAGTGAAGTGTTCACATTGGCATTAAGAGTACATATTATCCTAAAATATTTATCAAAAAATACTGTGAAGCTCATGCCTTTTCTTTATCACTAAACAAGTACAGTGTACTATTTTAATCGCCTACATGTAGCTGGTCAGAATAAGTTCACAAGTTTTAAACAAAATCTACCATAAACATAAAGAATCATTGTATGGCAAAACTGATTTTGAAGTTGTCAGTTGACGTGAGAGCCAGCCAATCACGAGTAAGCAATCATGCTAAGCCCCGCCCAGTCATTTGATTTCCCAATGATACAACATTCAGATTAGAACAGGATGCCAATTCTTAATCAAATTTTGATTGGCAATGATGCCAAAACAGGCGTTTTGTTAAACAACATTTTCTTGTACGGCATTTCTTCAGTGATACCATGTTCAGACTACAAAATTAAAAAAAAAAAAAAAAAAAGGCAGACCCTAGATTTTAAGATTTTGGGGAAGGTCGCAAAGGGCAATAGAACAACCATTCTAATTTCTTTCAAATAACAAATTCTTTATGTTTATTCAAAGTCGCTGATGTGTGAGGCTTCAATAGATAAGCATTTTTACGTAGTCAAAACTCTCACAAGAAGACTGATTGAATTTATATTGACCTGTGAAAAAGGGAGGTAAAGTAAAAAAACAAAAATGATTTCTACATCACGGCACACGTGTTGCTCTCCGTAGTGAACTAGAGGGCAATTTCTTACTTTTAAAAAGAGTCATTGACGTGTGAAACTGAATTAAATAGCAGTTGGTAGTCTGACCGTAAGGTCCAATATCTTCATCATTTCTTTCAAAAAACAATTTCTTTATGTTTATTCAAATGACTGATTTAATATTGACCTGAGAAAAAGGGAGGTAAAGTGAGAAAACAAAAATGAATCTCCATTTTTGTTTAATAAAGAACACCTTACCCTGAAAAATAAGAGAAGTGTTGCTCTCCATAGCTAGAGGGTGATTTCTTTATGTCTATTCAAAGTCAATGATTGTGTGCAGGCTTCAATAGATGGCCTATCTTAATGTTAGTTTTGGACTTTTGAAACTCACACATGACTGAATTGAGATAAATGAAGATATTCTTGGCATGATGTAATGCCTTTTATATGAGCATCACATGGACGTGCAGCCATTTTCTTGATACAGGGAAAAAAATACACGGGGGCTCTGGGCGAATTAGCCCCCGAAATGCCCCAAAATCCCCCGAAAGTAAAAAAAGAGCCCCCCCAAATTTGCATAGAGTTCAATGCAAAACAAATAAAAGAGTGTTATTTTCATGCAAGCAAGCTTGAAAAGTAGCCCCAGAAATGTTTAAATTAATTTTTTCCGTCTTGATAATATGTCGTACCAGGCAAACTTGTACATGTACATGTATCATACACCAAGCTGTAGTTGGAGAAAATTTTTAATTCAATCATAAAAATATACTTTTCAATGAGGGGAAAATCCTACACTGTAGCTGATAAAGCACAATTTGATATTTGAGGGGAACAATTGTAATTGTAATTCAAAAATACTAAAATATAGCAGTTAACAAATCCATTTCATTTATGCGAAACCTTCACCCCAAGAGAGCACCAACTTATTTTTAATGCAAAGTATATAAGGGATAATAGCAGGTGAGTGCAATACTTCATCACCACACACACCTGGGAAGGAATCATCCATATTAAATTTGAATACATTTACTTTAAAAACGAATTAAAATGGTACATCAAGTTGTGACCAAGTGATGTCATGCTTATGTCGTGCTGAGAAGCTGGACATTATTTTTCCTGTATACAGTACCTCTGTGATACACTTTGGTCAGGAATCTTGTAGATTAATGGGCAAAAATACAATAATCTCTCGGAATAACCAAAGTTATTTCTTTGGGTGAGATTTCCTTTAAATAAGAAAACGGTTAGGGCAGGTCCAAGGTCTCTCTCTCTCTCTCTCTCTCTCTATCTCTCTCGCTCTCTCTCTCTCTTTCTCTCTCGCTCTCTCTCTCTCTCTCTCTTTGTCCCTGCCTTTCTCCCATCTGCCCCTTTTCTTTTTCCTCTCATTTTACTCCTAAGACTAGTCTAAAAAACCTTATATATTCAATTCAATTGCAAAATGTTTACAAGTATCTTCCATTGAATTGAATGGGTTGCAGCAGAACTAATTTGCGTGTGAAAAAGCAATCTGACCAGCCAGGTTGCCACAGAGTCGAGTACAGGTCAAATTTGTCACTATGGGTTATTTTACTTCTTGATTAAATCACACCAAGTGTTCAGGAAGACCATATCAATCAAAACAATCATTTATATATCATTAACAGGGATGATATCAACCAAAATATTAAACATATAGAGCAAATACTATCTCCTTATAGGTGAAGTCAGCAATGATATTATGTTGTTTGTAATAGTAAAAGCAGCAAATTAAAGGTAACACAAAGTTTTGGTATGGGGTCATGAATTTGGTTCAAATGAACATATTAGAAGCATAAAGCGATTTTGCAATATTCAATGATCATTGACGCGGTTGAAATCAAGTCTAAAGCGATGAAATTGTAAATATTAAACTCTGTATGTTTTATAGCGCCCTCTCGAGACTGATATTACTTTAGCTTTAAAACAATGTTTCTTGACTACATTGTACATTTGACTGATTTGCTATTTCCGTTTGGAAATTATATATCAGAACTGCATATTCTGAGATTTTCATGGTCACATCTACCATGGAATAGCCTTAGGCGCTATTTGAAATATTTGAAATTAACCGGGAGCACCAGTAAATTTTGATTATTCAATTTGCTCGAAAGCAGAAGTGTTTTAGGGGCTAACTTATTTAGTGCTTATAATACATCCACAGGGGCTTCCAAATATACGGTATATCAACATTTTAAAGAATTACTATCCATCCACTTTTCAAAATTTCTCAAAACTTTGCATTACCTATAAAGAAACATTGAAAGGTGTGAAAGCAATGGAACTTTGTTGTTTATTTGTAAATTCAGGAAAAAATATGAATCTTATCTTCTAATAATAATGAGTTTTATTCGATCTAATTCCCTATCATGTGATTTATATAATTAGTTATGCCGTGTCTTATGTGATTATGCTATGTTATATTATCTGTTTGTTTGTTTATTGATTTAAAAAAAAAGTATTTCTCTTGAAGTGTGGTAATATAGGGGATCAGCCTTGACAGGACAATGGCCCTTGTTCCATAATTAATTAATCAAATCAAATCATTTATTTCCAAATCCAACATCAATTAAAAAAAATGTGTAAAAAACATTCAATAGGCAATAAAAAACATTGTAAAACTATGACATTTCAATCAAATGATTAAGAAGAAAACAAATCAAAACATTGTTGATCCCTCGCATCCACCACCCTTCATCCTTCTTTCATATTGCCATATATATAAATATTATTATATTTATATTGTTTAATTTTACACTGATATGTTTGAATATATATATCTTCTGATGTATTTTTAAAGAGATGTGAAATAAAATTGAATTGAATTGATTTTTTTTTTAAAGTGAGGTGCCTTAATCTTTACAGGCCTCCGCTTGATTAAACACAAGCTTTTCCAGCACTTTAGATAAATGAAGATTCAGGCATTGTGTTTTAAATTTCAAAATTAAAGTGTACCAAAGCAATCACCTTTAAAAACAATTTGTGTACAACTATAATGCATAAAACCATGATAAAAGATATAAAGTAAAAAAGGAAGAAAGGAAGAACAGCAAGAAAAGAGGGCTAATCTACCAAGTAAGTAAGTAAGTAAGTGAAGCTGCCCTGAGTGAATAATATAATCATCATTATTATTATCGTTAGTAACGGTACATGTAGTATTAGTAGTAGTAAAGAGTATTATTATTACCTGTCGCAGTATAGAGCAATCTGGCATTCCAGCAACTCACAAGGCATAAGACCACAACGCCACCGTAGAGAAGTTTGTGGATAAACTTTGCACGCGTCATCCTGGTGAACTGAATGAACAGGTTCCTGGCCGGGAGAGGTGTTTTTGTTTGTACTAGTATTAGCTTTTCAATCTTTCTGAGAATATTTACGAGTGCATTATCCTTTTATTCTCTGGTTCACGTCACGCTCCACGTCACGCTTCACCTCACGCCAGGGTTCACCTTATCTAACAGTGCCTGTGAAAACAATGGAGGGGGAGAGATAGAGAGAGAGAGAGACAGAGAGACAGAGAGACAGAGTGCCAGAAAGAGAGAGAGAGAGAGGGGGAGAGAGAGGGAGAGAGAAAGATAGACAGAGGGAGAGAGAGAGAGAGAGAGATATGTGGAGAGATAGAGATAGAAAGAAAGGGAGAGAGAAAGGGGGGGGGGGTAAGAGAGAGGCGTGCAGTGGAGAAGAGTAAAAAAATAGAATTGATTAGTTTGCAGCGCAAGGTTGAATCAGTGCATGGGAACCATCTCATTTTATGTGCTCTTCAAGAGTACAAAGAACATGATTGATTCAACAAAAAGTTGCTATTATTAAATTTGACAAATTACATGTACATGCATCTTTCTTTGTATTTATTCACAATCGCAAAAGATCTGATACAAATTAGTGGAAGGGTAGGTGTAGGTAAAATGACATGCATACACCAGAGCTACCAAGTGTCACGCATTAGGCGTGAAATCAATAGGGCTATGGTATATACATGTAGCTTTCCTGAGTACACCTACAGTTGTACAGTATATCTAAATAAGCCTAAAGCCGTCTAAGATTGCCTACAGTAACAGCTTGTTTATTTGGGTGAAATTGCTTTTTTTTTTAATAAGCAAACCGGCCCCCTCCCCCCCCCCCCCCCCCCCCCGAATAAAAAAATAAAAAATAAATAAATAAAAAATCAAAAACAATGTGCAGTATGGGAACTCCATTATTTTTTTCTTCTCCTTGCCTCTTCCATGAGGATTCACTAATTTACATATCAACAAACATAAAAATGGGAACTCAATTATGGATAGCATATTATTTACAGGTCCTTCAAAAAGAAAGGACCCTCCTGAATCATATATTTTGAAATATTGACAATATAGACGTCTAATCATTTTGTGTTGAAACAATAAAACAATTGTGAAATGGCCATGGCATACGTATACTTTCACTATTTTCAGTACAAATTCATAACTGTCTTATTTTTTGTCAGATTTAATTCAATTTTTCACCAGTCTGTTTTCTGATATTTCTGCTTTCTTTAGACTTTAGTTTTAGAGCAATGTCAGCTGTTTATTAAAGTTGGATTTTCCTTCATCAATTAGAGTATCAATTGCTGCAGCGCTATGTCTACGGGTACTATGAGTATGAGTGTGAGACGCTGTTTTTTCATTTTGTCAGTCATAAGAGACCCGCTTGAGCCTTGACTACAAATTGAAAATAACTCATGAAAATGAGCGAGTGTGCAACACAAACACTTGGGTGGAATATGCAGGGGGTGCACGGTGCAACAGAACACAATAGGGACTTTTAGATTTACACGACGAGAACGTGGACCACCACGTGTGACATCCTTTTGTTTTAAGGTACAATGTGATGTCCTTGTAGTTGTAAGGCATTGACGGGCACGGACCAGTGCCTAACACAATGTCACACGCGGCAGTCCACGCTCTCTCTCGTTGTGTAAATCTAAAAGTCCCTAGGCCCTATTGTCATTATGCTTCGTTGAGCTTTATAGCCTTGGCTTTAGAGTCTAAACTGTTTTTAGCTGCACATATTTTACTTGCACTGTTACTAATCTACACTGTACTAGTAGTAGACCTAGGCCTAGACTCTATGTACACTTCACAAGCACTAGTACGCTAACGGCGGTCTGTACTTCTAGTCTAGTACTGCAGCTGGACAGCTGGAAGAAGAAGAAGACTAAATCGGGTATGGCCTGGCTATGGGCAGACAAGCGATTCTGCTCCCTAGATCTATATCTAAGTAACAAAGTATAAAATGAATGATTAATAATTATTAACTAATAACTGATCAATTTAATATGACATGTATGAGCATGATGAGTAGAATACCCAAAACAGAACCTAACATACAATTACAACTGAGCAAGATTACTTACCTAGATACCTATGTCTATGAGTATAAAGAAGGATGAATAAAGAACTGGAACTTGAGTTGAAGACTACTAGGGTCCGTTTCTCGAAACCGTCATAAGTTCTTGGTACCTAAGTTCTTGACTGAATCAGCTTCCGACCCTCCTGTCCTGATCACTGCAGACTAGAATGGATGCTGCAGTGCAGTGCACTAACACTGACATTGTATTTGTAACAACAAATCAGCACTCTTCAATTATTAAAGGGTAAGGCACCGGTAAATACTAAATGTGTGATGCATTTGCAGCTGGGAGCGATCAGTCCTCCTGCTTTGTACATAATTAATGGCATCACTGATCAAAAGCAATATGCAAGGCCAAGGCCAAGGAAGTGCTAATTTGACATCGCAAGAGTTAGTCTTCAAGCACAGACTTTAATTTGACATTTATCCTACTTATGGAAAGCCATAGGGGGAAAATAAATATAGTTACTTGTAGTTACCTGTCTAATGCCCACTTCCTTCATTCAAAATCCACTGCATGTGATATTGTCATAGTTTATAGTTTTGCAGGAAAAAAAATGGTAATGGATTTTTGCTCAAGGGGGATGGGTGTTGAGGGGAAAAAAAGATTGTTCGGGTAAAATATATGGCCATTAATAGTGTGGCCCAGTTTGACTTCAGAGACATAAAGATAGAGACAGAGAGAGAGAGAGAGAGAGAAGGATAAATGCCATACATTTAAAATAATTATGTGGAAAATAAAAGAAATTGTAGGATGTGGCACAAAAACTCGTGTATTCATATAATTGCACTTTTCTCTACCAAACATTAGTCATATTTCTTTACTTCAGGTGTCATTCTATTTAGACTAGATCTAACCTTTAAATTGAGACTTAAGCTATGCCTTCACTTTTTCAGCTCATTAATTATTATATGGAAATTATTGTAATTCATAACTGCTGTGTGTATACAGTGTACTTATAACAGATTTGCAAATGTTACATGTTTGAGCTTCATTTATTTATATAAATCGAAATGCAACAGGAAAAAAAAGTGAGAGATTTGTTTTCTTCTTCTTAGACCTGATTTAAACTGGATGTACAGGAATGGTATACGTATACGAGACGATTTAAGAATAATGTGTGGAGATCAATTAAAAAATAATTAATTTTGTTTGACATTTCAAGAGGTTGTTTAAGAGAAGAAAAAAAAAAGAAATAAGGAAGGGTCCAAAGAAGAAGGAAATATAAAAGTAGAATTTTTGAAAAAAATAGAGACGGTATAATTAGAGTAACTATATATTAGGCCTAAAAAGAAGAAGTTGTATTGCCCTTTAGGTGCTAAAACATGGGTCGGTCCGTCGGAAATTTTTTTTTTTAAATATTTTTTTTACTCACTCTTTATGCTGATACTCAGTTTTGAATGCTTTTATACATTTTTTTCTCTAAAAAACGGTTAAAAAAGCCGACCGTAGATTTCAAGATTTGGGGGTCGGTCGCAAAGGGCAATACAACATCTTTTTGTTTTGTTATAGGCCTTATAGCATTAGAGATAAAGACCAAAAGCTTCAAGTCTCTGATGTCGATGGTTGTTCCGTGCAGACTATACTACTTCTAGCTCCACTGGCCGCCTCACTGATATGTGTGTGTTTAATAGGGGGAAGGTTGACAAAATAATGGCGGGAATAATTAACCCATATACCAGACGGTTATTTCTTTCTACTATATACTTTACTAGCAAGAGAGAGAGAGAGAGAGAGAGAGAGAGGGGGGGGGGGGGTGAAAGATATTTTTCTATCATTCTCATTATCTAGAGAGAGAGAGAGAGGGGGGGGGAGAGATAGAGAAGGGAGAGAGACTGAGAGAGAGAGAGAGAGAGAAAGAGAGAGAAAGAAAGAAGAGAATAGGAATGCGGGGGGGGGGGGCGTGTAAAGCAACCGCGGACTTAGGGCCAAATAAAAAAAAAACATGTTTAGCGTCCTGTTATGTCGAAAAATAGGAAGGAGGAGGCCCTTTTTTTTCTTACAAAATGGCCGCCCAAAATGGCCGCTCGGTACATTTTCCCTGACAGTCGGGCTATTTTTCAAGATGACCGCCGACTTTTTTAAATTTAAAAAAAAAAATCAGATATAGATCTAGATCCATTTTAGCAGTGTTTTTCGTGTTTTGTTTTTTTCTTGAAAAAAAAAAAAACAACAAACAAACACAAAATAGGAGGCGCCCCCAAAAAGGAAGCGGGCGGGACGCAAAACATGTATATTTTTTTTAATGGCCTAGTAGAAAAAAGTGAAAGAGAGTTCAGAGAGCAAAAGAAAGACCAATCTTAGGCCTTTAAAAAAATAAATGTTGTATTGCCCTTTAGGTGCCAAAATATGAGTCGATCGGTCGGAAATACTTTTTTTTTGCTCCCTCGATCTTTGGGCTGATATTTTTCAGTTTTGAATACATATTTTTTTAAATTCATTTAACATTTTTTCCTTCTAAAAAGCCAACCGTAAAAAGGCACTGGGACTCGATCTGGCCGAGAGAAAGAGAGAGAGAGAGAGAGAGAGAGAGAGAGAGAGAGAGAGAGAGAGAAAGGGAGAGAGAGAGAGAGAGAGAGAGAGAGAAGGAGAGTCCTGTGGAAAAGGTATGGTTGAAACAATTGATACCACTACACATTTTGAATACAGAACAAGAATCCCACCAGTGCTGTTGAAGTAAGAGCAGATATTCAGCGCACCGAGCGTGAACATACTACACAAAACACCCATCGACAACACAATTTCAGTACATTATTATTATCAGTACCGTACCTTTTAGATCTACTTTATAAATAAATGCAGAAATATCTGCTAAAAAGTATTCGCTCCGCCCCCCTTCCCTGGCCCTACACGTGTACAATTAGCGTACGCCATGCATGCACAGCCTGCATGATCAGTCCAAAACAAAAAGGTTTGATTCTGAAGTCTTACGAAATATGCAAGCCGATTTAGCTGATAATGAGTGAAAGTTTGTCTCAGGCCCAGGTATGATAGATTTAATATCATTTGTTTTATCTAGGCCTATAATTAATAGTCCCATGCACGCTCCATCTTCTTAACAGGGCTATTAAAGAGCAAAGGGGAGGGCGTTTTCGGTACATATCGCAGCTCAATCGCCAACGTACATGCAGGTCCCTCGCCGAGCTGTGGCGTAACACTCGGTGCGATGGGTACCTACTAGTACTACCACATCCGTGAATTCGCCTACCACTACCACCAGTAGTGAGTAGCTTTTGAGTTTGAGCGTGAGTGAGATCAAAATGACCGCTCAAGCTAGCTAGCTAGAGCGTACGTACGCTGATGACGCTTTCCGTACGCATATTGGCATAGAGTCGTGGTATACGCTTATCACGCGATGCTTGACTTCACACATTTTAAAGCGTACACGCGTACGTTATATGTAGACCTACGCATTGTAATTCGATGTAGCTAGCGGAGTAACAGTGGCGCTGGAATGAACAGCTGCGTTATAATTTCCCATAATAAACTCGCACAGTCTTAGTTTGATCTTACTCTGACTAGAATAGAAAGTCTGTTTAGTTATTGTTGCAGCATGCAGGCCTAGATTCTAGACCTCAGATTTTATCTTGACCTACCGCGTCCCGAATGTTTGAACTTGAACTTGAAGAACCGGTTGGAATTCACTTGCAGTTTGCAGTACAGCTACTACAGCTAGGCTTACAGACATAATTAGGGTTAGGGGTTCAACTTCATGCAACCTAGCCTCATGATTGAGCTGTGAAATAAATTAAAGTCAGACGCAGCTGAAATCTCATCAAGATCATTTGTAAGATTCAAGACTGAGGCCAGAGGCAAGACCAAGGATTACATCGTGATACAGACTGCATATAGACTCTAGTAACCAAGCCAAGGCCCAAGGGTACATTGACATTTCTCTATTGAAAAAATTAGGCCCTAGATCTAGGCCTAGAGGAGTTAAGCAGAGGTCTAGACTAGAGTAGAGAGGCTAGTACTATCGTAATACAACAAGTCAAGAGAACTGAAATTAATTAGGAGAAAAATGAAGGAAAAGCAAAGGAATTCCACGAAGATGTCATCTGATATTAAGAAACGGAGCCATAATAAAGGCTGTAGCGATAAGGACAAGGCAAAATTTCAACTTTCTTGGAGTGAACTTTTCCCATTTATACAGCCTGTATTTGAGGATAGATACCACTTTCACTGTGCCCCCTGCCAGAAGGCAATTCCATGCTTTCATCAGGGACGCTTTGACCTTGTTCGCCACATGAGAGGAACTCGACATAAGATGAATATGTTGGAGGCTAACATAAGTTCAAAGGTCACACCGGGCTTGCTTCGAAAGGCACAGTCTATTCGCTTCCCAACCCGCTACCTGTATGAATTCGAAGCACAAGGATCCATGTTAACACATGGCGCAATCGCCTCAAAGCCAGCAGCAGCAGTCTTTGATCAAAGAGAACATACATTAAGCCTTGCTCGTCATGGAGCTGGACAGGAATGCAGTGCTATTGGTCATGTCGGCAGTCCAAGCAAAGACTTGGAAGAAGAAGTGCAAAGAGAGATGGCGGAGTATGATTATGTGTTCGCAGAGGAGGTGGATGATGATTGGTCTGAAGGTGAAATGCAAGATTCTTTACAAGTTTCTGACAATCCAGATAAAGACGTTCCCGGGACATCCTATGAAGCGGACCTTCAGCAGGCTGCAGCCAGCTGTAAGTACATTGTCCTAAACCAAGGCTTCCAACATGAGGAGCTTCCAGCGCCGACTCATACCACCAAAAGGCGATTCAAGATAGAAAAGGATGAAGATTCAACCAGGTGTAATTCAATCTTGTCTCAGGCAGACTATACGAGGAGGATCAAGCATCGTGCAGCAAGGGCCTTGATTGACAAAGAGGATGTCTGTGAGACCAATGGAATACAGGGGATTGGCTCTGCTGATTGCCAAGAAGTCTTGCACAAGGAGCGTAGGCAGCAACAGGCTGATTTCACAGGATTTCAAATCCACAATCCTCGTAGTTTGAGAGTTGAAGACGATGAGGCTCTAGATGAAACAGGCTGGTCAAGTCATGATGAAGTAGGAAAGGTGATTAAGAATCGTAAAGAGGCAGTATAAAAAAAACAACATATTTTTTCCTCCCAAGTTTTAAATCTGTGTTTATTGCTTCATGGCATGCGGCTTCAAAGTTCTACAAATATTTTGGGGAGCGGGTGGAATTAAATTGGTAATTAAAGGTAAAGACCAGTATTGGAAACGCCCCAATTTCAAAAAATTAAAAATGGAAGCTCTTATTACCAATCATGTGAAAGAATATGTTTTGACTAATATCGGTACAGTTGATAACAAATTTGCCGGGAAACCGCCTACTAATTGATTGTATTTGCGTAGTCCTACATGTATATACATCTTTCTGTGTACAGTGCTTGTAACTTTACGAAGACTGGGCCAAATTTCTTATCATTTTGATGATTCCAGGATTCCACAACGTTTCTTTCACAATGCAATCGCATGACCATAACTGGTCTTTATCTTTAAAGGAGCTACACAAAGAAAATTTACTAACAACTGATAATTAGAACAAATTACATATGAATGGAAAGATTTTCTCTTGAAAAACACGAATAATTTGCTGAGAAATCATGTAGATATCATGGAAAGGCGTAAAATGCAATTTTTTAAGACCCTTCTTAGACCCCCAAGCGCCCCCGAACGTAAGCCAAACACACGAGCGTAGCGAGCTCTGAATAGTGACGTCACACCCTGGACAAACAGCTCGGTACCGGCCGCATACCGGAGTTGCGCGTGTATTAGTCTGCAGCTAGCCAGCAGTGTCCCGTGTGTGACGTCACAAATATTGAAGCTCTACAAAGGACCTCTGAAGGCAGAAAATCTGGATCTCAAAACTAACATTTTTGAGAGTTGATTACTGCGGGCCTGAAACATATTTTGAAGAGGAGAGTTGTTGTATTTGATCAGTAAGGCTTCCCCTTCGCAATGATATGAGTTTTGCATCAATTCAAAACACTTTTGATTCTTTGTGTGTCTACTTTAAGTTTGCTATTTTAAAGTAATATGACGCACATCAAAAGGGAATCACACATTGAAAATTGCGTATATTGTTTTCTTGTTAAATTGTTAACTGTACATACAAATGAGCCTGATTGTTATAGAGGTGTTGTGGTATAGTGGTTTATTCACTTGACACTCAATCTAAAGGTCGGGGCTTCAAGTTCCACCTTGTCTCTAACGTCCTTTGCCAAGACATTAATCCACTTTTGCCATGCTCCTTCCAGGTGTAAAATAGGTATCTGGCCATGGTTATTGCTGGAGTAATAATAGTAGCAAGGTCCGCAAGAAGAATTACACTAATGTTGATAAGTGATAACTGATAAGACTTCCTATTGTGTTAGCTTACAGAATGCTCCCCAGGGAGTGGAGAATTTGCATACATTGTGTGCGGGGAAGCCTGAATCGGATGACCGGTGTAATAATATTTCTGTGAAACGCTTAGACACATTGTTGTATCGATGTATTGGGCGCTATATGAAAGCGAAATATTATTATATTATTATTATTATTATTAATTACTATTGTATTCTGTCAATTTCAGGACCATCCTAGAACTCTGATCCCAGAGCTTCTGAAGCACTTCTATGGGCTTGGCTGGGTCACTGGTACAGGTGGTGGCATCTCAATCAAACATGGGTAAGCCTAAAGCTTAACACTTTGATTGTTTTTTTCGTCTCTCTACACGGTTGCTTGATTGCCAGTTTGCCACAGTTGCAAAATTGCACAAAACGATGGGCACCAATTGATATGAAAGTTTTATTGTATTTTATTAAAAACAATTTTGCCATTTGAATGAAATTGGACATGAGATATTAAAGACAGTTATGATTTTGAAACAAATGTGTAACTTACATAAAATACCATATTGTTTACATCGTTTTTTACATATTCCTTTTCTTCTTCTTTTTCTTATTGTTATTATTATTATTAGTAGAAGTATTATGAGTATTATTGTTACTTAATTAATGTTTAGACAGGGCTGCGCACTAATTTCTTTTTGAAGGGGGTCAGGATTAAAGTCTTCACAGTTTGTACTCTGTATACACCATCAGGGACCGGTTTCACAAAGCCTTTGTTTCAATGACAAATTACAAAAATCTGTGACAAATCTGTTGATAACCAATCAGAAGCAAGGATTTCAGTAGCTTATAACAAAAACTGTCATTTGTCACTGATGATAAGGTTTGTGAAATAGGGCCCAGATCTCTGGGCGCCCATGTGTCCCCGTTGCCTGTTTAGTGTCGAGCTGTGGTTTATACTTCTATAGGCTTATGCTGTTTTTTTCTTTCTTTATACCTGACAGAGATGAAATCTTCATCGCTCCCTCTGGTGTACAAAAGGAAAGAGTTCAGGTAACTGAGAATTGATCTACCGGTATTTAATGATTATATGCCATTCATGTATAGTGCATATCACAAGATATATATTTACCTTTACCTTGACAGCAAATATAACATTTAAGTAGATCCTTGTCTTTGATATTCAATAAATAATCTATTGAACAACTACATGTACGTCATTGAGCGTGTATGCGACCAGTATTGTTTGATTTATTTTATTACATGTACCCTTTAACAACTCAGTGCATTCAAGGATCAGGTTCTAGTCATCTGGGTCAAGTGTGGCGAACATAGATTAACGTCTTGCGGCTCTTGCCCAAAAATCATGAATGAATGGGTAAAAGGCAATGAGGGAATTAATGTTGTGTTGATACTTGATAATGATGATCTTTAGTAGGTAATCCTTAGTAATGGTTGATTACCATACAGTAGTTCTTTAATACCCACTTAAATGTTATGATTCTATTTCAGTTCGGGAAATGTACGATTTCTTCAACGTTGCAGAAATCGTACATTTCCCGATCTGATTTGGCATTGTAAATGTTAAGGAAATATCGGAACACTTAAGATTATTTTCATGCTTTATATTCATTATTGGTATATTCCTATCAGTGAAAAAACAAATCACTGAATAGACGGTTTTGATTTTTTTTTCCTTCAATTTTCAGTCAGAGGATCTTTTTGTGACCAATCTCTTTGAAGAGGATATCAGTGGACCTCCACCAACCAAGAAACTTAAGAAAAGTCAATGTACGCCACTCTTTATGAGCTGCTACACACTAAGAGGTAATTATCTCATTTCTTCTATCTACATGTATCTATATATCCATCCATCCATCTATTCATCAATCTTTCTATATCAGCGGACCTCCACGACTCAAGAAACTTAGGAAGAGTCAATGTACGCCCCTCTTTATGAGCTGCTACACTCTAAGAGGTAATTATTTTACATAAATCATTCCTTCTATCTATCTATCTGTCTATCCATCTTTCACCCATCTAACTATCTATCCATCTATCCGTCTGTTCATCTATCCACCAATCTTTCTATATCGGTGGATCTCCACGACCCAAGAACTACTGAAGAGTTGATGTTTGCCACTCTTTATGAGCTCCTAGAGGTAATTATTTTACACCTACAAATTATTTCTTCCATCTATCTATCTATCATTTCATCTGGTCATCTATCCATCCATCTGTCTATATCAGTGGACCTCCACAAACCAAAAAACTAATAAAGAGTTGATGAGCTGCTAAACACTTTTTTAGAGGTAATTATCACACACATTTAAATCCAATTTCTTCTGTCCCATCTTTCCAGCTACCCATCTAAGACCCCGTTCTCACTCACTTTGAGAGCGCTCCAAGTTAGACCGCTCCAGACCGCTCCAGAGGAACTGGTCTTGAGGAACGGTTTGCGAGCGTTCACACTCCGAGCAGTTTTTATGGCTCAAACCGCTCCACGAGTCAAAGTGGTCTTGTTGCTATGGCAGCTCAGGTAGGCGGGTCAATTTTTTCGCGCGCGGAATCCAAACCGTATGTACCGTACTACATGTTTCGCGGGTCTTAGTTAGAGCGCTCCAGAGCGCTCCAACGAAGTGAGTGAGAACGGGGTCTAAGTATCCATCCACTAATCATTCTACTTGTATGCAGTGTAATGTCAAATTATGTAACCTTAATTGGGTTTATTTTCCTTTGCTTTACTGCACAGGGGCCGGAGCATGTATCCACACACATTCTAAGAGTGCAGTTTATGCCACCTTGATGTCACAGGGGTCAGAGTTCAGGATTACCCACCAAGAAATGATCAAAGGCATCAAGAAAGCAACAACAGGACAGAATTACAGGTACTATCCCCGTTTATGCAAATGGAATAGTCCATCTTCATGTTTCCAATATTGAGAGTGAGATCATTCTATTTGTTAGAAGGGATGATGAATTTCTTAAACGAGGAATACTCATGAAGAAAGTAACTTCAAGTTTCCAAAATTGAGAGTGAGAGCATTCCATTTGTCAGTAGGGGTGATGAATTTTTTTAAACAAGGAATAATCATGAAGAAGGTAAAGGACAGAATTACAGGTACCTCCCCCGTTTATGCAAATGGATAGTCTATCTTCAAGTTTCCAATATAGTTACCAGTACTCAAATTTCAAATTTTAAAACCATGACCCAGTAAACCTGGTTTATAACTTGAAGTTAACTTAAAGTTTTGAAACCAAGAGTGCAAGAGTTAAGTTTCTAACTACAAGATAACTACAAGATTTAACTCAAACTTCAAATGTTAAAACCATGGCCTAAACTCAAAGTTAAAGACTGTCGTGCGTAACTTACTATTTTTATGTTCTATCCTCTCACAGATACGATGAGCAGCTAGTCGTCCCCATCGTAGAGAACACACCATTTGAGAAAGACTTGAAGGTAATGTGCATTTCCAGATTTAAAAAAAATGAATATATCCTCTGTTTGGAGCCGAAAGGGCATTAACTCTTATCCTTTGATACAGGGTTAATGGCTTTCTGGCTACAATCAGAATTTCCCCTTAATTTGATATACCTGTATATATTCTATAATATTTTATTGAAGGTTTATATGTAAATCTTGAACAATAATGAGTGTCTACCGTACTTGATTTGTATGTATAAGTAGAGGAAGGGAGAGAGTGGACAAATCCTTTAAGGTATCTTTATTGTGACTACCGGTAAACAGCTTTTATAGATACTAAGCTTCTGACTAGACAAAATTGAGGGCATAAAATTGACTATTGATTGCGTCTTTGTAATAAATATTCAATGGTTGAAAATATTGCCCAGCCAGCAGCTCTTTTTTCTCACCCTGAGGGACTTTTTTTTTGGCCAAAGTTTATTATGATATAATAAACCATGGCAGCTTTTTTTCCCCGTTTATGCAAATGGAATAGTCCATTTTATGTTTCCAATATTGAGACTGAGAGGATTCTATTTGTCAGTAGGGGTGATGGATTTCTTAAACGAGGAATACTCGAGAAGAAAGTAACACATGCTGGAACAGGTACCTCCCCCGTTTATGCATTACATTTCTGTATCCTGTACTGCAGAGCTCAGCTAGTGCAGTACCTTGGTTGTATGCAGGTGCTATTTATTTACACATAACAAAAAAGCAGCATTTTACTGCACACCATATTTGAACAATAAGTTTAAAAGGAAAAACAGACTTTCTTGGATATCGATGTACCGGTATTTAAAATGAACTGCAAACGACATCCCTGTACCGGTACTTGCTTTCATTTCATTTCTAGAGTTCTCTGGAGAAAGCGATGAATAAATACCCTGATACGTATGCTGTGTTAGTCCGACGCCATGGTATATACGTCTGGGCAGACACGTGGGAGAAGGCGAAAACAATGTAAGTTTAAATGTGTAACAGGGGATGTTTTCTGATAAACTACACATGTTTAAAGATAAAGTTGATTTCTGGTCATGCAATTGCACTGTGAAAGAAATGTTGTGGAATCGATCAGAAAAGGTTGATCATCTAGCATAAGTATTTCTGTGAACTGCAAGGTTCTGGAATCATCAAAATGATAATAAATTTGGCCCAGTCTAGATTACAAGCACTGTACACAGAAAGATGTACATGTATATAAGATTCAGAAATGGTGTTTGGGCTACTTACCGGTAACTTGGTTTTCTTATCTTTCTATGCTCATTACTCGGCCAGTATACATTTTCTACCAAAATTGTTTGGCAAATGACATTTATTTGTAATCTTGAACATTCAGTGCAAGTTTCGTTTGATTCTGTGAGAATTCATTTTTTTTTTTTTTACCAGAACTCACCTTTATCTTTAATTGATAATAATGGTTACTTTAATGGTTCCTAAGCAGGGAATTTTGATCTAAAATGCAATGATTAAATCAATATTTTAAATCAATAAGATAGCAGAATAGATCAATAACCTCCAACTAAAATTTTTGAAATGTTCATTTCATTTACGTGTAGATTAATGTGATTTTTCATGAAAACATTCAAATTTTGCTCTAAATTTGAAAGCTTCTGTCATGAAGAGATTTGCCTTTGTCCCTGTCTTTGTTTTTTATTTTGTTTTGTAGATTGTTACGACTTGTTCATGTACATAACAGTTATAGTTCAATTGTTCTTGGTTGCAAAATAATAACATAAAAAAGGGAAGATATTTAAAGGGAGAGGGTAGACAGTTTCCATGTGCAGTAATGTACTGACACCAGACTTGGTGGAAATACCATTGATGGGTGTACACGTCCTACACACGGCAAACCCATGGTCCCATCAAGAAGCTAGTACCCCCTACAGCCTTTTCACACACAGCTAAAATTCATCGTATCTAGAGCTGATTAGTACAAACGTGTTTAACTCGACAGTTTTAAACATGTTTATAGAAAATTTTCCCTGTGTGAACATCGTTTATAATACGATGTTGGGATAGATACGAAGTCGCGATTCATACGCCCCTAAAAGCAGGCTGCAGATACGAAGTTCGTATCTAGAGAGCTTGACATTTTGTGTGTGAAAGGTTATTCGTGTTTAAACGTGTTTCAGACGTGTTTAAACTGGATGGAGCGTGCGCTTTGATTGATATGACATGACCTTCAATGCGCAATGGCACTACTGCGCATTTTACGAGCAGTAGTTAATCACGAAACGATTAACGATCGCACCAAAATTTCTGTGTGTGAATGATGTCGTATGTTCAGGTGAAGCCCTTTAAACTAATCATGTTTATAGAATTTTAGCTGTGTGTGAAAAGGCTGCTAGTCTCTCACAGAGCTCTGGCGAGGGAAATGTTTAGATAATGTCTTTTCAATATGGGGTGAATGGTGGAAAATGTAGAGCATGAGATAAGGCCTGCTGGTCATAAAAGTGAAAGCTTATCCAGGTGATTGATAACACCTGTTATTAGGTAAACACCCGCATGGTGTCAAATTCCCCATGAAAGTCCATTACTATGCGTATTTGAATAAATGCACATCTACAGAACTAATGAAATTAATAATTTTGTTCATATTTCTCCTATTATCTAGGTGTGAATGCTACGACTATCTATTTGAGATTGCCGTTGGGATGAAACAGCTAGGATTGGACCACACGAGGGCACCAGAAGGACCAGAAGGGGGCATCGTTGGATAGCAGTAAAAAGTTCCATATTTTTATTTTAAATGAGAACCATTGAACTGTATTAAGAGATACTTGCACTATCCCTTCAAAGTCATTGCTCCAGGCTTTTTTTTGTCAAATGTTGAGGGTAGGGCTGCATTCGCGTCTAGGCTAGGTTTATGATCGGAATTAGGGTGATTTATAGTAGTGGTTATTTTACCTGACTGCTAAGAAAGCATAAATTCTAGTAAGTAACCAGAGGTCCGACTGCTTTAGGTCCTCTCCGAGGGACCTGGTAATGAGGATTACTGCCTTACCAAAGGGCACTAGCGCATCGTCTTGGTTTTGAACCCGGGTCGCCCGACTACGAGACCACTGCTCTACCAACTGAGCTATTGCACCTCGTCTAATGTATGTATTTCATCCAGCCTTGCGTTCAGATTGCCAGAATTCATTGTGAAGCATTACGATAATCTCATGTAGCTATACATCAAGTTATTACATTTCATGTAGTCTTCACGTCGTGTAAAGAAACATTGTTTAATAGTGAAATGTTGAGTGAAATGCATGTTCTGAAAAGGCCTGTCCTCATCAGCTCAAATTTGCCAAATAATCCGCTATTTTAACTATCCCGATCACAAATTAATCAGTTAATTTGCGTCTTCATTAGCTCGCAGTTGTAATTAGCTGGATATTTTGGCAGAGAAAATATCCTGAGAAATCTAGGTCTTGTTTCCAAAATATCCTGCTATTTGCGCCCGTCCAAGCTAGTTTGTGATGAGCGTATCGGTCTGGTGAGGACGCAATTTCGAGCTTCGGGATAACATCAGGTTATTTGGCAAACTCGTGCTGATGACGACAGGCCTAATGAAAGTTCAAGAGAATCATGATTCCAATCTAGTGTGAATGTCTCATCGTACCAAATTTGGGCGGGGCTTATAGAGAGCATGCACTGATAATTAGCCATGGACCTCTTCAAAATCAATTTCTGTTTACGTTTCTTTAGATGATGTTTTCTACTCTTAATGTTCCTTTCGCTATACAATGATTATTTATAAAGTGAGAATAGGTTATGGGATTGAGGTTAGGAAGGGGATAAGTGTTTTCTACTTTGTATGCTCCTTTCGCTATAGGATGATTATTTATACAACCTTTCTTTATTCAAGTTTCTTAAATGTTTTCTTCATTCTGAATGGGCTATAGGATTGCGGTTAGGAAGGGGAGGAGTGTAGGACTTTGACCACAGTGCCATTGTCACCAGAACATGTACTATACAAGCATTTTCAAAAGTGTAACGTTAGGAAACCATTGCCAGATTCAAAAGTTTTTTCTATTGCAGAGATGCCAACCCTCCCGATTTTATCGGGAGGCTCCCGATAATTCACCCCAACTCCCGACCTTACGATCACCATCCTTATCCTCCCGATTTATTAAAAAAAAAAAAAAAAAAAAAAATGATTTTTTTTTTTTTTTTTTTTTTTTTTTTTTTTTTTTTTTTATTATGATTTTTTTTGGAGGGCGCTTATCAGTATATATATCTGTGAATTGAAAGAGAAATATCATCTGCTAACTTAAGCATGTAATAATTCCACTATGTTAAAAGACAAATTAAGAGTAGCGAAAGATTGTTTCAGCATATGGATCGCCGTAACCAATGCGTGGATATTGCCACAGAATCCAAATGGCGGAAAATCAGCAAAATAAGACCAGGAAATGGTCTCGGAAGTATAAGACCGAATACAGTATCAAGTACCTGTGTAATCGGAAGTCTGAAAGTAATTCATCATGCATTTTGTACAATTTTTATGTTATTTAAAAAAAAAGGGGGAATTATTTAACTAAATACACATGTAAAATGCTCCAAAATAAGGCTCAGATTGCACCAGAGAGCATCTAGAACCCCAGAGCTTCCAGGGCCCTAAGGCGGGCCCTGGACCCCGGCCGCATGTGTCGGGCGCTACGCGCTCGAGATGTGCGCTACGCGCACATTAATTGGTGTCGATTACAAATCCTCCCTATTTCTGATTTCCAAAAGTTGGCATCTCTGCTATTGCTTTAAAAGTCAAATGCTTCAATTTTCATTTGAAAATAATGCAAGTATGCCAAATAGTAATGTTTGCTTCCTTTTGAAATGATATACATGTAAATAGTATTTATTTTACAACATGATTGCTTATTGTTATTGTTATTCCTGCCTTATACATGTAAATGAACAATGTTGATAGCCTGAATCATTTGTATGTGTCGTTGTCCATAGTAAATTTTCTGCAAAATAAATCAGCCAAAAAATCAGAGAAAGTGAACACTGTCTATTGTTCAAAATCTTTAAACCTTCAGTTGAATATTATAAAATACACTTTACATTGAAGGAAAATCAATACTCTACCAAGTTTTGAACAATTGGCACTTGGATGTGCCATTAGAAGGTCTGATTAAAACAATTGCAAGTAGTCATTCATATGTTATTGAACATGCGCATCTGTAAGACATTCTTGTTGAACAATGAAAACAAAGAATTGGAAACATTGATGAGGATTGAGCTCTGGATGTCAACTGTATTCTCAGGATGTTCGGTTTGGACAAGCACAGTCAAGATGCATCTTTTGTTTTATTGTGATTTTTTTGTTCTTCTTCATTGTTTTAATTGGACTCTGCAAGATAGAAGTATTTGAATTGACAAGTGCCCCATTTTTGCAATTTTCTTTCACCAGTGCATGTATAGTATCTTAAAGAGGCTCAATTTATGTATATTTTTAGGTGTGACATATTAAACAAATATAACATGCAGGCATGCACCGAGAGGCTCTAGTTGAAATTATGGATCGAGGTGACAGGAATAGCACTATTTCTGTTGCCAAGGAATCCATAATTTCACTAGTGGCTTGAAATAGTGCATGATATATTTGTTTCATATTTTTCAAACCAACCTTCATAAAAATAAACCATGGATGACATCACGGTATAGTACTATTTTTTCTTCTCAGTAACATCATAGCAATGTTATGTTTGGTCACATGATGCCTTGTTGACCAATACAAAAATATTAAAGTTTATATCAAATGTATATTTGAAAATCTTCATTGTAAAGTGTCCACTTTGTTGTTGTTGGCCGAGTGTATATTTAGATGTAACATCAAATTTGGATAGCATATTATCATAGGTTCTCTAGAATGAAAAGACCATATCCCAAGTCGTACTAATTTGCAATCACAGTGAAATTACTGATTCAGGCTACCGGTATATGGAATGACCACATTCAAAGTACAGTGATAGTAGTATGCTATTAAAGAGACAAGGTTGAGTTCTGGGAAGAGGTGAAAAATAATTTGAGCGTTATCATTGTTAATGTTCCCGGAAAAAACATGGCTCTTCAAATGCCTTAATATTCTAAATATGGCATGTAATATAAAAAAACCGGGACAGATTTTATGCCACATTTTCGTGTAGTCCCATATACATCTTTCGAATCGATTCCACACTGTTTCTTCCACAATACAATCGCATGATCAGAACTCAACTTTATCTTAAAGGTTGCAATTTTCTGGAATTTCAAAGTAACTATAAGCAAATCACTGACTGGTTAAACACATGTTAATGTAATCAAAGTTAAGTCATGTTTATTCAACATCTGTATTCTTATCATTATCATTATATCGCAATAATTATTTTAATTGTCATTATTAATAATATTAGCATTGTTATATTATTATTATCATGATTACTATCATTACCGTACTACTACAAGTACTACTAATACTACTATACAAAAGGTCCCTGGTTTTCTCCTCTTCAGCATTACAAGCATATAAAAACTACACAACATTTCACTTGCATCAATTTAAATGGCAAAGAAATAACACCTTTCTTGATATGTAATTTGTCTTGTTATGAGTATGTTTATATAGTATTACCTGTACCAACAAGAGGAAATTTCTCGATATGAACAATAAATTATATACTTATATAGTACTTAAAGGGGAAGTCCACCTTGAAATTAAGTTAGTTTTAATAGGAGTAGAAAAATGAGAGAAACAAGTCAGTGAAAGTTTGAGCAAAACCTGATTAAAAATAAGGAAGTTAGGATTTTTAAGTTGTGATCAATCAAACACAAATTGGCAACTCTATGACGTAAAATGCGAGCTCAACTTCCATTTGCTTAGTACTAAAAAAATCTAAACATTTCATTTTCCCTCAAGAAAAATTTCAACCATACATGCACCCTAAATATAATAATTGCAAATATGTTTTTATACTCCCCCTGCAAGGAACAAATATATATTCCGTCACCAATAACGAAGAAAACATGATTTTATGGAATATTATGCACAAAGCAAATGAAGGAGAGCTCGTATAATAAGTCACAGAGTTGCCAATTTGTATTTGATTGATCACAACTTCAATAATTCATAACTTTCTTATTTTCATTCAGAATTTGCTCAAACTTTCACTCACCTGATTTTCTTATTATTCTGCCTCTATCGAAACAAACTTATTTTGGGGGTGGACTTTCCCTTTAAGCTTTCACTTTTATCTTGATTGATTTTTTGCATAAAATAATATATAATTGTTCATTCATGAACACAATAGAGAAATGTGTGACAAACCTTGGGACAAATCGAATCTACATTCATTCAAACAAATATTAAAACTACTCTTACAAGATAAAAAGTGCCTTCTCACACATGTACAGTAGGGTGGTAGTGGATTTACAGGAAAATGAAATACTTAAGTCCATGAAAAAAGGCTAATTTACATGAAAAAGGTCAATATCACAAATGAGATGTGAAAGAATTTGCAAAGTGAGATGGCAAGTGAGAGAAAAAACAATAATTAACAATGATTATCAAGGTGAGGATAATGGATTTGCTATACATGTAAGTTATTTGTGCATCATAAAAAAATAACACTATTAGTTCCATCAGCTATATATACTGCATATACATAAAAATAGGTTTCACTAAGTACGTCTTACAAGATCAAATATCCAGAAATATTCACACACATCTGGCACATTGCCAGTCAAGTTCAGTAACTTCTTACATTCATATTCCCATTACTAATATCAATTTTTCAGCGAATATCGCACCAGCTGAACATACAACTTATCACAGAACCATTTGTAAAAAGCAATTGATCATACAACATCACTTGTACAAAAACTCCTGCACCGCTAATCTTTGGTTTGACAGTTTCATATTTGTATCGATTGTATTAATTGATCATTTAAACAGAAATAAGCTTTACTGATGAAGAAGTACAAGTTACTAATTCCCATTTCAGTGCAAAATGAGATGATCAGATACAATCTGAAACAAAGTATTTATAAATGTTGCATATCATTGGGTGGGATTTGGTCCCGGCCCCCCCACTCTGAGAACGGACGGCCCCATGCGTGTTACCAAAATGTCCGGTAAAGGGGTACTTTTCGTGCGACAAAGTCCGGCCCGAGAATTGTAAAAAAAAGGGTGTATTAACTTTTCACCTGGAGATTTCTTTAAAAAGGGGGTGTTTTTTCTTTTTTCTCTCATCTCTTTGGACTCCAAAGAAATTATTCAGAATTTAGGGGGGTACATTGAGCATTTTTCATGATTTAGGGGGGTCTCTCCAAGGCAGAAAAAGCCTGCGAAAGGGCGGTTCGGAAATGTTGGCAGTCCTCAGATAGGGGGTGCTTTCAAAAAGAGGGTACGAGCATATGCGTACCCTAAATAACACTGAGTGGGGGGGGGGGGGGCGGGGCGGGGATTTGGTGACCATGGCGCATATCATTAGTTGAGATTAATAATAATAATATTCTGCTTTTATATAGCGCTTAATACAATGTCTCTAAGCACTTTACAGATATACTATTACCCCGGTCATTGGATTTAGTGCATGCCTGCAAACAATGTGTGCACAATCTCCACTCCCTGGGGAGCATTCCAGCCAGGCATTACTGGACTAATCTCCATCCTTGCTGTTCATGTCTGATAGACTATCACTAAGGAGGTTTGAACCTGTGAGCTGTTCATCGCCACTTTTGAAGGTCAACCTGTCAATCTCACTCAGAGGATATCCATGAAGGAACAATTCGTCCTCTTCTGCACCCACAGTGATCTTCCTTGTCAGCTTGGTGCGCTCGAACTGCAAGCTCTGAGCCACGGGCGAGCGGGACTTCCGACTAGCCGGCTTCCGCGATTTTGTCTTCCCTTCTTCGGAGTTCACCGATCCTTTGCGAGGCTCTGAGAGCCATCCCTTACGCAGTTTAGGCTCGTCCTCCCGGCTCTCCACCTTGTCCGTACTGGCAGGCATCGTATCGATGCCTTCGTCGATACCCTCGCTAGCTGTCTCACTGTTGTGGAAGTAGTCATGTAGGACAGCGACGGTACCCATCCTAGACTCCCTGAACTTTGTAGGATCATACGGGGTATGACTAGCTTGCCTGCTCTGGCGTAGCTGTGTTAGGAACCCTGCATGATGCAAGATATCGGTAGTCTGCGTGACACTGCTTGCTGTATCGATGCTACCCGTTGAACTCATATTATCCCCGGTTAGAGTATTCTTGTCAAGGCGGATTGACACTTCACTCTCATTCCCCAGCTTCTGCCCATCGAGTAACACTAGTGGTTTTGCAGTTGATTTCGCAAGCGGGGTTCGGCGGTCGTGACGTGTTCCGGAAAAGGCCTGGCTCTTTGCGTCGCAGTTGCGATCGTGAAGTACGTGGAAAGCTCTGGGATTAGGGTTCACCAACTTCTCAAGCGATTCAACAGCCGCTTTCTTTGCCTCTCTTTTATTCCGCCTTCTCGTCCTCTGTAAGCATGTAAAAAAGGAATAAATTTGTTAGTACAGTGATACCTGGTGGGTGTTTCATAAAGCTGTGCGTAAATTTACGCATGACTTTACAAATGATTTGAATATGAAGAGCTAAATGTGATTCTCAAATCCTTTTAATTGCATAAGCTAAAGTTGAAATATGCAGATGTAGAGTAACGTTATCATTATTAACAAAACATTTTGATGCAAATTGTATTTTTGGCTACAATTTAATTGAGATTATGGGAAATACAGTCACACTTTGTTAAAATGTCAGGAAAAACTTTGGGCATCCCATTTGGCTTTTCATATTCAAATCATTTGTAAAGTCATTCGCAACTTTATGAAACACCCCTTGTATATATACATCTTGCGCAGAAACATTTTCCCAAACAGGGGTGGCCTTTAACAACAGGTCGTCTTTATTTTCAGTTTATTTTTGTTACATATTTGGAGTTGGTGCATCGATCTCTTTCTAACCCCTTTTATAGGAAGGAATTATTTAGGGGTTATTCATTTGATCACTTTCATTTTCTTCTTCAAATATCTGTAGAGACAGACTGATTACGATACATTCCGTGAGCGCTTACTTTCCAGGAACATATCAAAATATACTACATGTGCTAAACAAGTTATCCAATAAAGTCTACTGCAGTCAAACCTGTCTACAGCGACCACCCAAGGGAAACACAAAAAGTGGTCTTTATAGACAGGTTCCTTTAATACATGTTTCAATGAGAAACCATTTTCAAGGGAAACAACAAATGTGGTCTTTATGGACAGGTGGTCACTAAAGCAAGTTTGATTGTACTACTACTACTACTACACCATTATTTTTCAGGTCTCCTTGAATAGAAACACGTACAGTGAAATAAAAATGAAACTTACCTCTTCTTCGATTCTAGCGACTCTAGCTCTCTCGATTTCATCGGCTTCTTGTCGCTTGAGTACAGCACTCTTGAAGGTGTGGTGAGGTAGGAGTTTCTCCAGTTGGGAATGTAGGCTCTGCATAGTGCGCTCCTCCTGTCAATAATAGCATAGATGTAGGTAGAGTTATTAAGGGAAGGTACTAATACCAAAAATATCTATGAATATAAAATAAGGTATATGTTAAAGTGACTCGTTTAATATTGTCATAGCTCGAGCAATATATTCTTGTATCACACTCAAATCCATCCAATATTATATAAATAATGAATGCTTAGAATTTCAAAGAAGTAAAGGTAAGTCTTGTACATTAATATATATATATATATATAGATATAAATATGCCCAAGTCATCAATATTTAAAAAAGTGGTATAGCTTACCAGAGTTTGTATCTCATACTGGAGACTGTCGAGTATATGCTGCCTTTCTCTCACATTATCCTCCGTCACAACAATCTTCTCCGTCCTCTTCCGTTGCTTTGTCTTCTGTTTCCATGGTAACACATTCTCATTATCCCCATCTGGCCCCACTCCAGGGAAGGCTGAAGGAAGCATGCCTGGTGGGGGTTTGAATCTCTGACCTGAAGTGGTGATGCTTGAGGGTGAAGAGTGCAGGGCTATATAGAGGAGGCAAGAGTCCATATAATGATTTGAATACAAAATATTCTGATTAAACATGTATACATAAAACAACATACATCTTTATGGTATACTAACATCAAATATATATTTCAAAACAAAAATTACAATGACACAAGAAGCAGTACTATATTTGCTCCCTGACAGTCACACTCAAGAAACAGTAAAAGTATGGTATATACTATAACATCAATGTTAATGAAATTAAACAATTTTTTTTCAAAACAACAATTATAATGACACAAGAAGTACTACTATTTGTTTCCTTGACACACACAAGAAATATTAAAAGGTATTATCTCAGAAAACGTTTTCCTCCAGCATTCATGAACAGAAAGACAATAAGAAGAATATAATTTAAAGAATTAATTAAAAGCAAAGAAACACACTTTTTTTTACTATACTTTCCTATTCAATAAAAGAAACGATTAACCAGGAATCTGAAAGCACTACACTCGACCCGATGAGCTGTGTATTCTAGCTCCAATTCACAAAGTGTGTACCTTACTACAGACAGCTTTGAGAACAGCAAGATCGATATCCATTCCACATCACAAAATTAATCACGGCTAATCCACAATTTAATTCATCACTGCTACTTGAATTAATGCAAGAGAGGTGCTTTGAGAATATTTATTAAACGGTATCTTTCTTCAAACACATTCTATATTATCTAAATGGACCCCATTTTTTCACTTGACAACAATAGTTAAAATTATGATAAGAAGAAGAAGAAAAAAAAAAAAAAAAAAAAAAAAAAGAAGAAAAAGAAGGAGAAGAAGAGAAAGAAGAAGAACAACAACAGGAAGAACAAGAACATAAACAAGAACAAAAAGAAGAAGAACAAGAAGCAGAAGACAAAAGAGGAAGAAAATATTGAACTCTCCACTATCTTGTATGTAGTTTTGATCAATCAAGAGCTGATCATCAATATTCTAATCGTCCAACAGTTAAGACACCTTTGCATCAGATTAACTTTTACAGTGTGAATGGGTCAATGGAAACCATTGGGATGCCCAGTAGGTAATCCTATTTGCATAGTGTATAACAAAGGTGTACTTCAGACTATAGTGATCATGATCGTGCAAAGAAGTCTGGTATCTCTTCTAGAATAGAAAGATGGCTTAACAAAGAATGCATAAAGATAACATTGTTTGCTGATATCTTAAAGCCCCACTGTACTACTTATAGCTACTTGCGCCCTCTATATAACAAACAATGCCTTATCAGTGCCTGTTGGTCCCCCATGATCCCCTTTTTCATATGTTAATTGAGAGCTGATTTGATGAGATAACCACCTGTCAGTGACCTTGCAGGGAGGTCTAACCCCCTGGCCAAACTAGTGCAGACAGGCTTTAAAAGGATGTTAAAACTGTGTTAAAGAAAAGGAGTAACACCCTTCTGGCTCTCAGCGTACGAAATGTTGATTCACTCCAAGGAAATGATTTATTCACGTTTTGAATTTGGGAATAAATCATGAGGGAACTAGTGGCAGTATGGTGCCAAAACCAGCTAGTATGTTATTTGCATGATAGATAGCTAGGCACAATTTAAGATACAAAGTACCGGTATGTAATTTTCGATGGGATAGTTCAACTTTTAAAGGCCATCTGTACTAGTTTGGCCAGCCTGAGAAGGGATTACACCCCCAGCAAGGTCAATGACAGGTGGCTATCTCATCAACTCAGCTCTCAATTAACATAAGAAAAGAGGATCAGTGGGGAGCAACAGGCACCCATTTTCTATATAGAGGGAGCAAGTAGCTACAAGTAGTACAGTGGGGCTTTAAATCAATTAAAAATGGGAATGGGGATGTGGGTGAAGTTAGGAAATATGATTGGGAAGGGCATGTAGGGAAAAGGATGTTTAATGCTTTAGCTAAAGTTTCCTAAGGACGGGTATCATTTAGTGAGGGATATTACAATTACAATATTAAAGCCCCTCTAAAGTGTTGGGAGCCTCAAAAATTTGATGGCAAACTTTCATTTAAATTATATAATGGTGAGAAAGGTGATGTCATTTAACAAACACATCTGCAAGGATCTTTGAAATAAATGTGTATGAAGACAAATATTGATGAAAGAATACAAGAATCTGGATTTTCTACGTACAACAGAAAACTGAAATTTTGTATTACTTCATCAAATATTGACATTAAGATGTATATATTTTATTTTAATTAAGTTAAATTTTGCCAATCAAATATTTAAGACACCAAACACTTTAGAGGGCCATGTTTAATGCTTTAGATAAGTTTCCTAAGGACGGGGATCATTCAATAAGGGATATGAAGTTAATGAGGAAGGGTATATAGGTCATTCTTTTCTTTCTGTAAATCTACATCACTAATGACCTTCAGACTCGTGATCATAAAAAGAAGTCTGAGATTTCATGAGCCTTGCTTGTCTAAACACTGAATTTACTTGAATGATTTTGAAGTGAACCTCATGCACAGGCTCTCCTGTTTAGAACCAGTAACCTGGACGACGGGCTAATATGATGTTAGCACTTAATTGGGTACTCTATAAGAAACAGTTGTTATATTTATCATAATTATTATTAATTCCAAATTAGGAAAAAAGGAAGATCAGAAAATGAATTCATAGAGTGAGAACGACTAATACTTTTTCTGTCATGAATTTCTTGAAGCAGCCTTATCCTAGGATCCACATTCCTTGCTGCATCTAGATCGGACTGAAAAAAAGGAATATCAAGAAACATAGTTAATAAACGAAAGTGTATGATTTAGGGGAAAAAAGGTGATGCCAAAACCCCTCCCACTTCTACCCCTGCCCTCACAACAAAATAATATATGTACCCAATAACAAGAGCTGATGATATACAACAACAAGATCATGTACACCTAGAGGAAAGGAAATCTAGCACTGAAATCTAGCACTGAATGCATGTCTAACACTCAATATTCAAGGCTCATGCATTCATATCCCATTGAATGTATATGAGAATGGAATAGTGACATTTATGCCCAAATGTGAAGATTATGACTTTGATAAAAGAGCGGTTACCCTAATTCTCTTCTGCCTTCTTTCTTTTAAATCTAAGTAAGATTTCAGATTTTTGAAGGTATGCACAGCCATATTTCTGAAACCATATGCGTTTTTTATTGAACTCACACTGTCACTGCTTGGCAATTATACCGGTAATTATTTGAACTCTAACACTGACTCATGAATGGCATCTCAGAACGCTTTGTATCCAGTGAAAAATTTGCAACCATTATCTATTATAATGATCTCTGATTATGATAGATCAAGTTGTTTTATTGTTCTCTTTTTCCTTCTCCTGATTATCCATATAAAAAAGCTTTCCAACCTTTATTCACTTTTTAACCTTACTTCTTATACTTTCCACTCTCTTTATCTTCCACAAATTCTCCTCTTGCTCTTCTCCTATCACATTAATATCTTGATTTAATTTCTGTTGTGTGTTAACATAACAAATTCAGACAGCATACAGATGCAACCAATTATTTCAGTTCACCAAGCTTTTTCTCTTACCATCAACTCCAAAACATGATATTCAATAAAAATCTACTTCAAACTCTAGACAATGAGAATTGGAAAGGGCATATCAGTCAGTCAAAAACAAAATAAACCAACCACCATGTTTCACAAATTTCCACAGAATATCCTCTTTGCTCTTCTCCTATGAAGTTAATATCTGGATTTAATTTTTGTTGCATGTTAACCTGTATAACAAAGGTGTACTTCAGACTATAGTGATCATGCAAAGATGTCTGGGGAGTGTTTCACAGAGACTAAGATCGACATTAAGTTGAACTTAACTACGGTATGGCAGGCCATTCTCGCCACTGGTAGCTCTCACCATTGGTCTCCATTATGATCTTTAGATAATATTTTTTCCTTCAATATTTATGAACTACCGGTATCAACAAATGTAAATTCGGTAGATTTGTGACCCTGATTTGTATGTCCCTCGACTTAGAGCCCGATGCCAGTAAATGGTGAGAGCAAATAGTGGCATTAATGGCCTGCCATAATTAAGTCCAACTTAAAGTCAATCTTAGTCTTTGTGAAACGCTCCCCCGGTGTTCCCTATATAAAGTCTATGGGACTTTGACAATGCAGTAAAATATAACAGCAGTGTAAAAATTCCAGACCACACTCAGATCGATGCAATAAATTAGAATTTCAGTTCACCAAGCTTTCCCCCTCACCATCACCCCCAACAACATAGTAATCAATGAAAATTTACTTCAAACTCTAGGAAATGAGAATTAGAAAGGACATTTCAGCCACCAAAAAACAAAATAAACCAACTTGAACTGCACAATTGCACTGCACTAGGTTTCATATCCTTAAAACATCACTGATGTATAATTGCAAAAATATCAGGCCTTCAAGCCTCAACATTGGGCAGGCCTGTGAAGAAATTCCACAAACTTCCCTAAACTCTCAACGCCCAGTCCACCTTGGTCCATACACCACCCCCCCCCCCCCCCTCACCTCTCCGATCCCCGCACAAAACAAGGAAGAGAAAACAAAACAGTCACAATTTCCCATGATCCCACAGCCAAACTGGGTAAGGTGGCGAAAAAAGAGCAATGTGGCAACGCAGTAACACAGTTAATTCACTCAGAGTGCGGTAGGTTACTCTTACCTTTACGGTGTCTGAGCGTGCAGATATAGAGCGGGTTGAGGTGCTATAATGTGCAGAATTGGTTGACTGAAGGGGTGGGGGGCAAAGGTCAAGGGTCAAGGTCATGGGTCACAGGGTTAAAAGGTTATTACTTCATGATGTTGTTACACATGGAATGAATTAGCCATAGGCCTGTATTCTACTAAAATTTAAAGGGATACTGAACTTATGAACTTTATGCAGTATTGCACAGCGCGTAACCCAATACGTAATCCCCACTTTGCAGAAAGAGCACTTGATACAATAACCAACACACTGCTATGCCTGCACTACAGCTGACTTAATTAAGATGTTGCTTGAGTGGATTTTACGGTAGTGCTTCTAGTACAGCATGGCTTTAAGCTTTATTTCAAAATCTGGTTTACTGGTAACTATAAAGAAGTTACGGTAGTCTGAGGTCTAAATTTTCTTTGTTATACATTTTTTTTTATCAGCGGTCAGGTTTAACTGAATTAGTAGAGTACAGACCACAGGTTTTGGGTACAAGGGAAACAACATGAGGGATTAAGTGTTTGACACAAAGCTATATATTTGCAATATGTAGATTACATTTTGGTTGCACCTAAAGAAGTTATTTTGCTATGTAAGGTAAACATGCAGCTAAAAGTGTAAAACCACAAGATTACATGCTCTACTAACATCTACTTTCAAGACTGCAACTGAATAAAAATAGCCTATTTTAATAAAAATAAGAATGACAATTAATAAATTACACAAAGTCTTTATGGAAATCCATTGGGATAGCTATTTATCTTCTGGTTTAATTTGTGGTATACAAAGTCTCCTTTTAAATTTTGTATGACACATAAAAGAGGTTATTGTATTCTGATATTTCAAACTTTGATTCTGCATTAAAGAGTTTTAATGTGAAAAGAAATGGTTAATGACCGATACAAAGGCCTGCTTGCTTTTGAACCATTAAACAACTCTACTATTCTAAGCTTTTTTTTAGAATTAAGATAAAAAAAGACCATTGTAGATCATATTTATATTGGCAAGCCTGGACAAGGGCTATTTGGTGCATGTATGGGCTATTAAATTCAACTCAAGACCCCCCCCCCAATTGTTGTTGTTGAAATTTAAACAGGAGGCCCTTGCACAATAGCACATAGATTTTATATTTCAATCTGGAGCCCCAGCTGGGAAAAAAATAATTAGTATGGACTCCTATATTTTATTAGAAAAATCTGCATTCACATAATAAGTTACAATTTTACAAATTAGAGTCTATATGCAATATAATTGGGTGTGGATTATTAGTAAATATATCATTGTAGTTACAATTCCAGTAGGTCACTATTTTCACCACTTTATATACGTTAAAGGTTATGAAATGATTGTGTTACTTACATGGAAATTAAAGTGCAATGAGCTAATAAGACAAACCCCTGTTTCACATAACTTATTATCAATAACACATGATAAATTTCTATGACAAATTTGCTCTCAGCCAATCAAAGGCCTCGATTTCAGTAGCTTATAACAGTTATTGTAACTTGGTATTGATAACAGATGTTATGAAACAGGGCTCAGCTCTTAAATCTATATGTGATTTCAAAATATGATTAAATGTTGCAGCATATATAAACAATCCCAAGACAATATTTCTTTTGTTATGGGTTCTATTAAAGTCACTATACTACTCTTAAAATAAGAGCTTCAGATATAACTTCTATAAATAGATACCGTATGCATGTTTAATATAAGTTTTAGTTTACATGAAAGCATTTTGTGAGTAGTCTAGTCGATGCACGCCTAGAATGAAACACAAGTCTTGAGTTTTGTGTGACTGTATTAAGCTATCTTTAACTTTCTTTATTCTCTTTTATTCCATTAGCCTATATTATGTCAGGTAATGTCATTCGAGGTTGATTGCATATATTTCACCTGCACCCAAATTAATTTTCTAGGTGATTTATACACTCAACATATGAGCAATCATAACTTTGTACTCGATTAAAGGAGTTGCGACTGATTCAAATCAGCAACCTGGGGGATGTTTCACAAAGATCCTAAGTTGAACTTATCTCTAAGTTGGACTTAACAATTATGGAAAGCCCTTTGCACCTTTGAAAATATTTTGTAAAGGTTATTTTAAAAGGCATAAAATGTTGATGCAAATCATTCATATCTTCTGTTATCAAGGAGATTTCATGTTCTTCATGTTCTTCATGTGGAATTTATGAAAAGTCTAAAATACTTGAATTTTTTGCTTTTGAATATATATTTTTTTAAGGCTACAAATGGCTCTCCATAATGTTAAAGTCCAACTTAGAGCTAAGTTAGGATCTTGGTGAAACACCCCCCTGGTATGGGAACGAAAAAGGCTGTGAAACAATACCTCAGCTACAGTATGAGGGCGCATGTCGAACATTGGCGGGGGTGTGGCAGGGACGCGGAACTGTTCGACCCCTGGGGCCGATACTGGTCTTGCCCTGACGTGGCCGGCCTTGGTGTTCTGAACATGACCGGTGGACTTGTTGAGGGATCCCTTCAGCTCTCGGTAGCGACGGGAGTGGTATCTCACCTGAGGTAGGGGAAGGAATCACCCACGAGAGGTTAAACTTCATTCTCATCCAAAATTTGTTTGGAACATTAGTAATGAAATCTGTGGAACATGTTTCTAAATATGGCTCAGTTTGCATCAGAGATAGAGCAGCTAAGAACCCTAGAGCTTCCAGGGACCTTAAGAGTTGGGGTTTATATTTTTCGTATAATACGGGCCTTTGGTTTTGAATGCTTTCAGAGACTTGGATATACTGATGATTCCCACAGCATGCATAAGGCCATGTAAAATTGATTACATGTTGATCGTCCGGATTTTTTGAAAAAGAGGAGGAGGGTGTACCATGTTATTTGATATTTGATATTTCAAAATGGCCGCTCAAAATGGCCGCTCGGTACATTTTCCCTGACAGTCGAGGCTATTTTTTTTCAAGATGCCTGCCGACAATTTTTTTTTTTTTTAAATCAGAAATAGAGCCATTTTAGCAGTGTTTTTCATGTTTTTTTTTCTTTCAAAAAAAAAAAAATCAAAAAAAAAAAAAAAATAACAAATAACAAAAAATAGGAGGCGGCCCCCAAAAAGGAAGCGGGCGGGGACGATCAACATGAAATCAATTTTACATGGCCTAAAACAAAGGTTGACAGTTTTCAAGTTACTACTTATGGTTTAAAATGAACATTCAATAGATTTGTGGAGATGCAATCTATCAAAAATTCCCACGGTAATCATGATACAAAGGTTAAATGATATTACGTTTATCATAGGTACTTATGGGTTTGAAAGCAGATCTATACCCGAGTCTTTTTAAGACTTGGATCTGCAGATGATTTCTGCGGTAATACAAAGGTTATATGATATTACGTTTATCATTAGGTACTTATAGATTTGAAAGCAGATCTATACCTGAGTCTTCCGGAGACTTGGATCTACAGATGATTCCCGTGGTATGCGTTTGCTACCAAGGATCTCATGTCCGTAGTTGCGCTCGGTTCCAATGAATTGCTTGTTGAGATGATCTTCAAGCTTTTCATCCTTGGTGGAGAAAACTCGTTGGAGATCATCAAGCTGAAAAGAGGAAAAAAAGAACAAGGAGTGAGGACTAGCTATACAGAAACAAACAAATTGATCATTTAAAGCCTATCTGCACTAGTTTGACCAGGAGGGATTAGACCTCCCTGCCTGGTCACTGGTAGGTGGTTATCTCATCAAATCAGCTCTCAATTAACATAAGAAAAAGGGGATCATGAGGGACGAACGGGTACCGCTTAGGCATTGTTGGCTATATAGAGGGCGTAAGTAGATGCAAGTAGTGCGGTCCCGCTTAATGAGGTTGCAAAAATGTTGGTTTCTTGTACATCGCCCATGTCCTTGGTGATATTGAGCCTGCACTCTGCTTTAGAGATCACCTTGGGCTATAGTTTCAACTGTGCCCCTCAAAGCAGTCATATTTGTATATATATTTTGCAGGGTACAGACAAAAAGTGGGGGAAGGTCTACAATTCTTAACTATACTTATGCAGCTTAGTCAAATGTGGCACAAAGAGACTCATCCAGAATGCAAAAATGCTTCAGAATTGTATCACATAGTGATAAAAGAAAATCAATAGGATATATGGTAAATACATGAAATACCTTGGAAAGAAAATCAATATGATGATGAAGTTCACTGTCAACTTCAAGTACTGACGTTAAGAAATGCAAGTGGAGGTGTTATAGTCGAGTGGTTAAAGCACTTGACTTGAAATGCAAAGGCTGTGGGTTTGATCCTCGACAAGGCACTAATATCCTTTGGCAAAGGCATTAATCTACATTTGCCACTCCATACACAGGAGAAAAATGGAGACCTGATAGGATGACGAATGCCTTTGTGTTAGTAATTGCCATATGCCCTCACGGTGACCATATGGTAGGAATACTACCCAGGGAGTGGGGATGGTGCACATTATGCGTGAATGAATCCAATGACTGGGCTAATAATATCTGTGACAGAGATAGTATTTTGTATTAAGCGCTATATAAATCCAGATTATTATTAATAAAATAATAGAAAGGGTTACATTCGACGTTAGAAATAAGTAAAATGCATCTAATTACCTCAAACAGTTTCCTCCAAGTTTTGTCCATTGGTCCTACTTTAGGATCAGGTACATCAACATCTTTGGTTAGAGAACATCTGTGCATTGAGGGTACAAAAACAGTTATTTATTTATTTATTTTATTCATTACTTATTTGTAGTTTCATTTTATTACAGGGTAGCATTGTCAGTTACAAAACTGCTTTCCCCAGATCAAAACATTACATGTAATTAAAAATGGGTAATTCCATAAATTAGGGACCCACTTTGTGACATTTTTGGTGTCAGAGTTGCAGTCTGAGTTGAGACTTAAATAGTGGAGTGAGATTGTAAAGTGACTTCTATGCATAATATTGCATCCTAGAATCACTTAACTCTTATCCTGCCATGACACTGCTAGCGCGCTATTGTTATAGTGCCATGTGCACGCGAGCGTGCTATCGATTGAAAGCCACGTTCATGCTAGCGAGCCACCGCTACGGTGCTTCGTGCGCGCTAGCAAGCAGATGTAATAACAGTTATTGTTCATGCCCATTGCACCGTGCTGAGTGCTTTTGCAGCGCTATTGAAAGTACCATCGCGTGCATCAGATTATCGGCTTTGGATTACGCGTCTTTGTATACAACAGTCAGATTGGATTTTCTCGAGTAATTCAGCGATTTGTTTTTTGTAAAGATTTAAATAACACGCACTTGAACCAACCTTAAAATTAACTTGGCACGCAGGAGATTAGCACTGTGGCACAATAGGAATTAGCACTGTGGCACTGGTTGCATTGTATGGGTGGCAGCTTAAGAGTTAACAATCATACTTCACTACTATTTAAGTTTTTACTCAGAGCCACAAATATGTGTGGGTTCCCTATGTAACTGGCACATAAAATATGTCACAAACTGTTTCTGACGACAAAAGTACAAACATAAGAGGATTCGAGTTCGGATTTGGGTTACTTGGGGGCTGGGGCATTTTGTAGTTGTTCCTAGATTTGAAATAAAATAACTGAATTCTATTGTCTATTAAAAAAATTCTGATAATTCACTCATTTGAACTTACAGCACAATCAGGTCCAGAAACTCATAGAACTGGATACGTCCAGGTTCATCCAACCTCTCCTCCATGTGTTTGACTCGATGCATCAGCTTCAGGGGTGCTATGGTGCGTCCACAGAGCTGCATGGGGATGAGGTTGTCAAAAATTGAGTGCCAAACAATGCATAAGCAATTACCGGTACGCATTTTAACCAGGTGACTCTGGGTATTGGTGCTAATGCATTATTTTGTATACAAATGTCCTTATTTCATTGTGTTTTAAATTCTCCCCTCTTAATTACGTCTTTCTCTTATGCTACAGTTTTTCATCTACATTACTTATATTCCAGGAGCCTACAAGCACTGCTTTTAATAGGTTCCTCACATTCTACCTAAAGGTAATACAAAGTTTTGGGAATTTTGAAAATTGGGTGGATAGTGATTCTTTACAATTTTTATATATTTGGATGCCCCTGTGGATGTATTATAAGCACTAGAAAATTTAGCCCCTAAAAAACTTCTGCTTTCAAGAAAAATTGAATAATTTTTTTTAACGGTGCTCCCGGTAAATTTTGATAAATTTCAACGCCAACGGTTGTACAATGTTAGCTGTGACCATGAAAATCTCAGAATATGTAGTTGTGGTATATAATTTCCAAACGGGAATAGCCAATTGGTCGATTTTAGTCAAGAAACATTGTTTTATAGCTTAATTAATATCTTGACCTCGAGAGAGAGCTTTACAACATAAAGAGTTTATTATTTACAACTTCATAACTTTAGACTCGATTTCAACCCCGACAACGATCACTGCATATTGTAAGATCGCATATATGCATCCAATATGTTCATTTGAACAAAATTCATGACCCCTGAAACCTGAAAATTGAATACTACTTCTGGTAGTGAAAAGGAAGTTGTATTGAAATTTAATCAATATGGTCTCATAAGGGACTACTTCTGTAAAGGGATGTATAATTATGTGCAAGATGTTTTGATGTTCTCTCAATAAATCTCAAAGTGGCAACATATTTTCATTCATTTATTTACTTCATTTCAATGGCAGCATAAAAATACAGCCAGAGAATTTTGAAATGACAAGATCCATACAAGAAAATAACATAAAATACTATACAGACAGATAGATACATGTATGCTTGAGTAGTAAGCCAAAAGAAGAAAAAAAGGTCCTTATATGAGGCTGACCCTAAAGTTAAAAATATTCAATACAAACATCATTTCCAGAGCTGCCAACCTTGTGCGACCAAAAAAAGGAATTTCAAGCCAAAAAAAGGAATTCATAACAACGAAACTTACAACCACGCGCGACACACTTCCAATGCAGAAATGTTCATTCATCATGCTGTTTTTTCCATACAAGCAGGTAATTTTTTTGGTGGTTATTTTGGTATTATCGGCATTTCATTTTGTTGAGAATATTTTTCTCTTCAAGTATGTTTTAAAATTAGTTTTCCATTGAATTTGTGACCAAATCACCATTTTAGGGCAGTTGTTTGACGTGCGGTATGTAAAAAAAAAAAAAAAATTATTAACATTTTTATTAAAAAACGTATTTTATAAAGAATGGTTGGCAGCTCTGCCTATCCTATCCTATCTCTAACCTTTAGGGTTCTCATGAGCGTGTGTTTATCTATGATCATTCCTTTCATATCTCCTGCCTCATAGACTTGGAAGGCAACTCGCACATCACTCAGCTCATCAAAACTGTCAACAAAACAAAAACAATAGGAATACATCCCAAAAAATAGAAACTGTTACTATATGAAATCATGAAACTGGTAAAGAAAGAAAATTTGAAAGTCATTGAACACATTCATCAAATAATTTAAATCGTAAGGAAGTTGAGTGTTGAAAATTATAAGGTAGTTAGATGATAGAAAACAACAACAACAATGACAAACCATGCTTTTTCTTATCTGATTTTAAAGAGAAGTTTTGGTTTAATTACTTTTAAGTCACATCACCATGGCACAAAAGTATGCACAGTAAAGATACTTCAGAGAAGGCACAATCTACAGTTTTGCTAATTCTTTGGCAAAATCGAAATAACATACTTCAGTTTGTAAAGCATCCAGAGGGTCATCATAACTTAACCCTATTTAGGCCGGGGGAGGGGGGGGCTTGAGAAGCCCCCCCCTCGACATTTTTCGCGATAATTTTTTAACGCAAGAAAATCTTGCACTGAAATTTTGTGACTTTTTTCTTTCGAGTCTTGCGCATCTTTTGAAAGAAATTTTTCGAAAATCGGACCTACCATTACAAAGTCACGTGTCGTTTTGTCTTTGCATGTCAGCCCGAAAATCGCTCATTTTTGTGATTTGTGTATGGAAATCTCATTTTTCAAATAAAGAGATAAAACATTGGTTATTTGGTCTTGTTATAGTTTAGGTAATTATTTTGGGGTCAAAATAGTTGAATTATAGTTGGAAATGAAATAAAACAACAAAAACAATAAAATACATAAGTTAAAAAAAACAAAGAAATACATAAGAAATTATCAAAACAATAGATAACATAAGGAATAACCCTGTTTTCAATTTTTTGTGTTGTATTATTATTCAAAATGGTCTAACAAATATATGTAGTGAAAACAAATGCTTAAATATGAATAATGTCTGATTTATGGGCAAAAATGTGAATTTGATGACCTTATTTGCATAAATTACCATAAATATGCAAATGAGTAAATTTTTCAAAAAATTAAAATTACCAAAGTATTCTATACACTTCACTTGACATGTATGCAAATTTTCGGGGCGATTGGGCCGAGATCATAGGGGGGGGGGGGGGGGCTTAGAAGCCCCCCCCCCCCCCCCCCCCCGGGCTATGCAGTTTCAAAATAGCCCGGGCTAAATAGGGTTAAAGTGTTGAAAATTTAACAAAACTGTGTTTGTGTGCGCTTGAGCTAGACACATGATGAGATCAAAAGCTTTTAACCAAAGGGAGTTCATGCTTTTCTGAAGTGATTCAATGTAATAGTTGGTAGTGTGCATATTGAAAGATTACTTTACTCAGTACATCTACTGCAACATTCCAAACAGATTGTGCCGCTCGGCCCGACACTCCATGAAATTATACACCTTGAGCAACTGGGCCCTGTTTCATGAAACATTCTATCAATAACAAGTTACAATAACTGTTATAAGCTACTGAAATAGTGGCATTTGATTGGCTGAGAGCAAATTTGTCCTAAAAATTTAGCATTTGCTACTGATAGCAAGTTTCATGAAACAGGACCGTAATTTCAAGTCAAGTTGTATCTTACATAACCTATATATTATTATTATCTCTATATTACTCACGTCAGAAACCTATGATTGAGCAGGTTCATGCTTTTTCTCAGGACATTGATGTTGTAATCAGCCGTGTGCATGTTGACAGAGAGATGGAGCGCTTCATTGAAGTACTTGAGATCTATGAGCTTCAAAATCTCCTGCAAAGAGCAAAGAGGGGGAGGAAAAAGAATATCAGTTATTAAAGGGAAAGTCCACCCCAGGATTTTTTTAGCTGACGATATTATAGTATTAATGACTGCTTTGAGAGAAATAGTTGTTTTATTACGCTCAAGGGAAGGTTAGAATTGTGCTATTCCCTGAGGCTTGCCGAGGGGAATAGCCCAATTGTAACCTTCCCGAGAGCGTATGAAAACAACTATTTCTCGAATATTAAAGCAGTCATTAATACTTTTATATGCCGAAAAAAAATAGACTAAAAAATAAAAAATATTTTACATTTTTGTCGAAGACGGGATTCGAACTCTTGCGTACAACAAGAGGTGTATCGAAAACCAACGCTTAGACCACTCAGCTATCACGCGCCGTTAACATGCTCGGTAGTTTTCTCTAATATATACATTAAAATGGATTGAAAACGGCTCCGCGTGAGGGATGCTTCGCAAAAGCTCCATGAAACGGACCCTTCTTTTACTTTTGCAATGCATATTGGCACGAACTTAGATCAAGATCTATCGGCAGATGTTGTTTTTTTGTTTTTGAGAGTTTATTTTCGTCTTCATGTCAACAATGCAAGATAAAATTGTCGGTAAGATCGATCGAGATTCAATTGTATTGAAATTGCCGACCAATTTTTCGCACACGTATGGTATCCTCCATCGCTCAAACCATTTTTTAACATGTAAACCTATGGGGTAACCATGGAGACTGACTTATTTTTTTTAATAACCATGGTTATTAAAAATATTGAAATGTTTTAAGCATGGTTACCGGGAATTTTACAGGAACAGTTGAAGTTTATGAATGCAATTTCGACCAATCAGATGGCTGGATTACTTAAGTGAGGTATATAAAGACCTAATAATACCATGAAGAATGATACAAGTCTCATTAAAATCCATGATCACATAATGAAGATATATCGACTTTTTTATCGAAAATCAGCCGCCCCCAAATGCAAATGCGTTACATGGGCATGAAACGATCGCCAAAAAATAACCGATAGTATCGAAATTGTGACGTATGTTGCGAGCTGCCTTCTTATTTCGCAGACATTCACTTTCGCTCGCGGTACACTGTTATCGCACTGACACGACGAATCATGAATGAAAGTGAAAGCGAAAGTGAATGTCTGCGAAATACGAAGGCAGCTCGCAACATACGTCACAATTTCGATACTATCGGTTATTTTTTGGCGATCGTTTCATGCCCATGTAACGCATTTGCATTTGGGGGGCGGCTGATTTTCGATAAAAAAGTCGATATATCTTCGTTATGTGATCATGGATTTTAATGAGACTTGTATCATTCTTCATGGTATTATTAGGTCTATATCGTCAGCTAAAGAAAATCCTGGGGTGGACTATCCCTTTAAAAATGAAATAGTTATTCATTATAAAGCCGGTGTAATAATATGATTGCAGGGCCCTCAGTGTTTAACCAATAACAGGCAGGATTGCCCTTCAGTTTTATGGCCACCAGACTTTATGTAATGCACTTCATTTTTCACCCCCCCCCCCCAAAAAAAGAAGGTAAAGTCATAATCTTACATTTCCCTCACCAGAACACTCTGTGAGAGACTAGGAAGGCATTTCTTGATGGGACCATGTGTTTGCTGTGTGTGAGACTTGTGCACCCATTAATGGTATTTTCATAAAGTCCGGTGTCAGCGAATTATAACCTTCTGCACGTCATGGAAACTGACGACCATCTTCCTTTAATACGCATAGTGAATTGATTACGCCAAGGTTCATATGTTTACTCACCCGATAGCTTACGCCATCCTTTCTGATTATGTGATCGTCGGGAATACATTTCCGAAGAGTTCCGTTGGGATACTGCATGAAGTAAAAAGGAGAGAAAGAATTGTCATAATTAATAAAAACAATATATAGTAATGTGCGCCATCACAATGGTTGCAAAGTCATTTTAAATGCTCGTTAATATTTTACCCAATTTTGTTTTATCATAGTCACTTATGGTCTAAAAAGTGCATAAAGAGTTAGAGACATTCCTTTATTAATCTGTTCAGAAAGCATTATTACTATTACTAGTATATTAGTATTATTACAACTACTAATACCATTATCATTATTATTCCTATTGTTATCATTATTATTATTATTATTATCATTCTCAATATATCATTATCACCGTCATTACAACAAGGAGGAAAAAACAATTATGGGTTCAGTTTGCATCATATTTATGATATCTGTCTTTTAATTACTGTTCAATAGAACTTAGAAGCTGTCGATGATCTTTGGCTGAAAGGCATCTATCCATCTTATTTAATCATCAAGTTTTTGTTATTATTTCACTAGATATAATATTACAGAAAAATTGAATCTGTAATTTGACACTTTCACACAGGAAACAAATCAGGATCTAATTTTTACACAACCTAGATTGGATCCACATTAGTAAAGGTCAAAGGTCAATTGGACAATTAACTTACCCCCAGACCACTGGTAAGGCAACTGCATAAGAGATAAAAACAGGACATAATATAATTAGTAGAGAAACAAATTAGAATATAAAATAGAACAAAAGTGTTAACATATACACACTGATTCATTTTAAAAATACATGAGGAACTCATTGAGGACAGCATTTAACGAAACCGTCATAAGTACAAGTTCGCGTGCAAAACATTGCATTGAAACGTGTGTGTTGAATATAAACAAGTGTTTCAATGGGACGTTGGTGAACTTTTACTTATGAAAGGATGTCCATGCACAGGAGTAATGGACTTACAAAAAAATATGTCCCTCAAGTTTCTGCACTGCACCTAAGCCTTAACTTATCAATCTCATTTCCCTAAATTCGTATAAGGCTATATCAAAACAATGGGCTGAAAACCCTTTGAGAAAGAAAATAAAAAGAACTTACGAGCTTGGATGGCAGTCAAGAAAAAAAAGAAAAAATTTTGGCAACATCATTTAAATGATTTATGGACAAGTGGCCAAGTCACTAACGTACAACTGACCATGCCTTTTGACATTGACAGTTTTGAAGTTGTATTTAATTGTAATACAACTACAAAACTGTCATTGTCAATGTCAAAAGGCATCTTGGTCAGTTGTACGTAAGTGACTTGGATTTGTACTTCAAAATCAAATGAAATGTTATGTTTTTTTCCTTCTTTCTTGTGATTTAGTACTAGATAGGACTAGAGTCTAGGTCTAGTAGATCTGCTACTCCCCTGAAAACAAGATTGAGGACACCAAAAGAACAACTGTAAAATAAGGGGGGAACAAACAATCGACGCGCATTGGATTTGGATTGGAGATCAACACCATGCCCATGGCATGGCCATGCAACAACAGACAAGTCAATTCTAAGTCAACATTACACAGATCTGTACGCATCGGACTGTAGTGTAACTCACTATGATAATTGCTACAGGAGGAATCCTTCATATAGCACAACCACATCACCATTTCATATATTAACTTACCTCAACTCTTCCCAAGTGAAAAACTTTTTCGAGTGTGGATATTTTAAGTGCATTTTAAGACTTTGTAGATCTAAACGAAAATGAATAAATATTCTAATTGATCCATGTAAGTCGCCATATTGTTTATAACCGGTACCTTGGTTTCGCAACTACTTTTTTGAAAATTTCTCCCTCCGGAAAATACATTGTAGTCAGAAAAGGTCATTAATAGCTCTTAGCTGGTATTTGTTATCAATCTTTTTTCAAATTTAACAACAAATAGTATTTTAAATGTATTTTGTGACATATCGTATCTACTTTCTAGATACCATCTGTAATAGAAAGAGTGGACAAATTCTGAAAGTTTGGAGGGGTAAAAACCAATCATTAGCATTTCCACCAGACGAAATCAATAAGAGGATGTTCGTTGAAATCGATACGTTCGTCTGATGACGTCACTGAACGTCAGGCCACGCCTCTAGATTGAATATGCATGAGACATTTTGCCTCAAGTCAACATTATTCTCGACTTGTACGGCAAAAAGGAGTGGCTTAGCCAAATAAGGCATGGCCTACGTGTGCTCCGTGCGCCTGCACATGGCCAAGGGTGTAAGCAGTATGCATATGGAGGATAAATGTCAAGATTATTATCTGAGCGTCAAGTACAATGCGAAGTCCAGTGATTGTATGCTCTACTATCAATACATACTTTAGCACATGGTATCATTAAGTTGCTCATTCGTTCCCACAGCCGCACGCGATCCTTAGAAGTTAGATGTCCACGCACCACACCATTGAATGAGGCATCCATATTGCAAACTATTTAAAATTATTGATTAATTCGAATTGGATGCACCTGTAGCTTTTTGCCTGCAATAGAGCCCACCAAATTTTCGACGATCGACAGACCTGTGAACTGAATGCAAGCATTATGTAGCAAGGGGACCTGTTGGACTTGAAGAATCGGGTTCAAGACTCGACTGATGCAAGATGACCTTGATCTCAAAATTACAGGAAAGTAACCTTGGCTTAAATTATAATTTCATATGTGTGTCCTTTATAAGCATTGTCATCCGTGAGGAAAGAGAAAGGCCCCAGACAATTTGGAAATAAAATTATGAAGTTGCATAAAATGGATTTCTTCAAAGTGTGATGAGTATAATTATATGTTTTTTTTAAAGGGGTCATATTATACAAAGCAGTATTTTTCATTAGGATTATTTAGCGCTGGGTCTGAAAACGGAGACCTGTCCTCGATCCATGAAGTTAATTTGTCCTTAGATAGGAACTTAGATGGAGTAGCCGGGGACATATACAGCGCCTTTTATACTAATAGTAAAAGGCCTATCAATTTTGTCATTATTATTATCATCATCATCATCATCATCATCATTTTTATCATACCATTATTACTACATGTATTTGGTATTATCAGATTCATATACAGAAAGAGATTACTGAATTCATGTTAATTCCTGTCATTTCATAGATCGGCCTACTCGACTCGTCTATAATAATCATACGAAATGGCACAAAGGGGTTGGACGGTTTACACAGCATGCTGTTTGCGTTCAATATGCATGCATATATTCATTCTTAGACCATAGTCATGGCCATCTGACCATGTGCTGTGTCATGGTCATACATGATTCATTATATCCCGGCATAATTCTCTCCCATATTAATTACAAGTTTCATTCTTATCCCTTTATATTTCATTGAAACCCTTTATTTCTCATTTTTTTTAATTACACATTGCCTTATATAGACTAAGTGCATTTGGACAAGCGATTTTCTTGGATCTTGTTGCCTCTTTTCGTATTTTCGTAATCATGCGAGACACTTTTCAGGGTGTCGGGGCGGGGGGGGGGGGGGGATCTACGCGAATGGTACACAATATGTTCAGCTGCAGAAAATTATTGGGCCAATAAATGTATGCACTTTAAAGTTTAGTGCCAGGTTGCTCTATTCGAAATTCAGTAAGCAATGACGCCCATAAAGTGTGCGCGCCTCTCTGCTATTAAATTAGGCCTAATACTTTAATGGATGGGCCTGCTTGCTCATCCTTTGACCTACTCTTGTGTCACCTCACAAAATATATTTTAAACGTGAATTAATTTGCCTGTTATTGCCTTAGTCATATTAGTTATGAACTTTGTTATGAATTTTGTTATATACTGTATAATACTTTGTGACAATGTCAACCACATTTGTATGTATTATAATTCATTGCCAATGTAAATTGTTCATAATTCAGCCATCTGGCTGCGAAGTGCAATCAATAAAACCTTTTCAATCAATCAATCAATCATATTTAAAAAGGAAGTTTCTTGCTCCATATTTATATTTCACTGAAAATAGTTTCTTCATTTTAATACCAACTTTATCTCTACGCAACTCATGCAAGACTTCATTTTTTCCTGGTATTACCACTGATCATCGGAGTTAGTAAGAAGAAGAAGAAGAATATTCAAACAATTTGTGGTAATACGAATCATTAGTTTTCAAGAAAATGTCTAACAAAGCCTATCATAAAACCTGAACTAAAACGTAAGGTATATAAACAGGAGGCATTGTTTTCGAGATTGCAAAAATCGACTTGCGCCAAAGTTGCTTAGGTCTTTGTGATGTTTGAATAAAACAATTGAGATTTGGGTATTCGATTTTTGCAGATCCAAATAACATCCATAACAAAATTAATCGACTATCGAATATCAAATATCAACATACATTTTTGCGTGTGTGTGAGTGGGTGTGCGACTTTGCTTCATTTGATATTCAATTCATTCTCTCACTCCGCTAATATAATCCCAACAATGCTGTAGGCATCACTTTGGCGCAAGTCGATTTTTACACTCTCGCAAGCAATGCCTCCTCTTCATCCAAGCGTGAACACATAATTATCACACAAAAATGATACCAAATGATTTGGGATAAAACACTTTTTCATAAGATGTATAATAATTTATATTTTTATTTTTTGTTAAGCGCTTAGAAACTTTGTATTAAGCGCTATACACTGTGAAAATCTGGGCAATATTTTCCAACACTTTGCCAATAGTCAACCCAGCCATCTATTGGGCAATATTTTCGTATTTTGCCCAACAAGTGGTCAATATTTTCCCAACAAGTGGGCTACTGTAGTCGGGCAGTTGAAGGGTCATATCTTTGCCCAAATTTTGGTCAAAATACGAAACAATTATGCACGTGTGAAGTAGGGTACTTACGTTTACCAATAGCACTGGGCAAAATATTGCCCAATAGATGGTTGGGTTGACTATTGGCACAACGTTGGGCAAAGTGTTGAAAAAATATTGCCCAACATTTTCACAGTGTATAAATGTAATTTATTATTATTATTATTATTATTATAGATGATTTTTAAAATAATTAGCAATTTTCTAGGTGTAAAATTTGTTTTTACTCTCACGGTATAGGTCCCCATTTCTCTCTTGGGTATGGAGTGGCAAATGCAAATTCATGCCTTGCCAAAGGACATGTATTATTAGTCCTGTTTACCCCAGTATTGGCAATGTACATTCGACAGGCTGAGGTGTATTAAGAAACTTGTAACATGATGAAGACTGTATAAAGATTGAGCGATATCTGAGCTCAGCTGGGAAGTCCCCAACTTCCCTCTTTCAGCTTATGGATCTATAGTCTGCAGAATTAGGCTCTAATTTGACACTGTATCACCAATTATATCGTCTTGAGCAGAGCCTAGCTCTGTTGACTAATAGCTGGCTGTGTCCGAGTCCAGAACAGCTATAACTATATAGAGCTTATGCAGTATACAGTCAGCGTAGTCTCACTGTGTATCCATTTATCGGATCGTTTTAATAGGCACGATGTCGAAGCGGGGGCAAGGGTGGGGGGGGGGGGGGAATTTTCATCATATTTGTTAATCAATTCAATGATGAGAAATTCATTAAAAATAATCACGAAGAGAATGATCATATCCCTTTCCTCGTGAATGTAAGATTAGCATGATTTTATCGAGCCTCCAAGAATGAAAAATAAGGATGGAGTTAATTTATTCTCGCAGTCTGAAGACTAAAATGAGCTCATGGTTAAATGTAAAACTAACTGTAAAAACGCAAAAACAAAACTGAATAAACTGAAATAGTAGTGTTTAAACGGTTCAGACAAGGCTTTATCAATATTTTCCAAAAACGACAAATAAAGAATGTCAGTTATAGTGCAACAAAAAATGATCACGAAGGGATTTTTATTTCACCTTTGGAAACAAGTAACACTCGCATAATATTTCATTTTATCTTGAAAAATTGATTATCTATGAAATAATCACACTTTCACTTATATAGGCCTATAAACTAGATTCAAGTGAGTAAATTTATTTATTCACACGAATGCAGGCACTTGCTATCATAATCGTGTTAATTGGTCCTCAAAATAATATTCTATGTAACAACTTGCTGTGACACCCTGTTTTTTCGGGGAGGACGCCCCTCCCTCTAAGTACATCTGGCTACGCCACGTGCTCGCTAATACTTTACCGGCCTGTGTGACGCGGAGCGAAGCCTCTTCAATCAACGCGATATACCGATACCATATAGAGCGGGAAACATCGTGTATCATTTTTCATTTCGCGATGGGTATATAGTAAACCAAAGCCCATGTCAATTTCAATGCAATCTCAACATATTAGTTTGTAACTTGCACACTTATGTAGAATATATTATGAGGCAAAATTTTGTCAGGACAGATGACGTCTTTTGCGTATTCAATTCTGCAATTTTAATTTTTTTCGTCATTTAATAGGCATGGAAGATATACTTTAAATCAAATAAAAAATGAGAAGTGACGGTTGCTTGAATATTGGGTAGTTTCTAGCATGTTAAACAGGTCTGTATACGGGGGAGGGCTACAACCCTGATCTTAATTTAATCTTTCAAATACGCATTCTAAACAAATTTGATGTTTAATAGGCATAATTTATATTTTTTCCTTGGCGTTTATGGTTGTTAACACAATGATTGACTTACAATAATTACAATAATGAAAGTGTCCAATCTCGGCTCTCTCATCGTTCCTTACCATTCTGCAAGACCCGACCTAGTTCATTTTAGACTGCACCATGAATAATCCATGTGCCCAGAACAAATAGTAAAGCTGGTGTTTTTCAGGCCTCTGCACCGCGACCGTGGAATGACCTGCCACGATCTGTCCGCCTGTCTCCTTTATTAGATATTTTTATGAAGGCTCTCCAAAGTCCAAACTCTCCATTTATATTACTTAAAGAAAATGTTAATGTTTTGTGAAATATATTAGCTTCGTTAATTTTGCAAGGAAAATGAATAAAAGCAATCAATCAATCAATCAATCATTAAACAATCACTCGAAATCCGTCATGTTGCTGGTTTACAAAGGATTATAGTCGTATGAAAATGAAACGGTGGGGTTGAACCGTTTAAACAGCATGTTTTGCGTTCGATATTATATTCATTCTTAGACTCGGGCATTGGCATTGACCATGTGCCCGTCATTTTAATAAAAGCAATCAATCAATCAATCAATCAATCAATCAATCAATCAATCAATCATTAAAACAATCACTCAAAGTCCGCTCAGTAGCTGATTAATAAGCCCGGTTCCGACTTCCCGCCTTTTCTTTCGATTCCAATCGATAATTTATCACCTCTTTCCTTTCGATCACGTTGATAATGCAAAGCGGTTAAAAGTCTACGTGCGAAAAATCGCATCTCACTTTAGACATAAGTCAATAACAGTGAGCTTTGCATGACTAGGAGTTATTGAGCGATGGACTATGGTATTTATGTGTCCCACTCAACAGACAAAACTTGAGATAATTGTTTAATATGTAAATAAAACGATTTGCTGTTTTGTGTAGTTTAGTTTATTAGTTTATATATCCAGGGCGGGCATCTATGACTCAGTCTATTTGCAGAGCTATGAGGGAATTTAGTAATGATAGATTGAATATAGACGATTTCGTTTTTGACAATATTGCAGGGCAATCGAGAGAGAGGCACCGCCGCACCGGGTTTTACCATCGTTGAATGAAATATAAATTACGAAAAAACATTTTGGTAAATCGTATATAGAGCGCTGAGTCATCTTTTAGGATGTTGCCCATAGAGGCAGTGTCCACCCCTCCTTCTCTCCTGTTCCCCTGTATTTCCTCCCCTTTTCATTAATGTTATGCCCTCATTAGTAGTTTAATTGTTGGGGGTGGGGGGGGGGGGGGCACTTGCCCTGTACATTCGTACCTACGGCAAAGGTTCAATAGGGTATCATTATTATCAGGCAATGAACTCGATCTAGACACAACTTTACCAACGAGTGGGTCATGAATGATAACATTCTATTTATTCATTGGCGTATCCTGCATGGTTTAAATTCGTTTACGCTGAAGACATTTCGTCATCGCAATTCACTTTGAGTAATGTTGTATCTACAGAATGATAGGATATATTTATTTTCCATTTGCTATGTTTTTCTTTATATATATGCTTATATGTTTTTGAATGTTTTTAAAAATATAATTGTATGTATGATGTAAACTCGCATTTTGAGTCTTTGGACTTTTTGACGAGATTGAATAAAACCTAATTTGAATTGAATTGAACATGCATGTGCATTGTATAGAATCGAATTGACACATTATTCATGTACGATTTTGAACACAATCATATAATTACTAAATATTTGTAACAACAACATAATATCATGCCTGTATTCCTTTTTATTTGAACAAAAAATGAATAAATTTGATCTGGATGTTTAAAAAATAACGGTAAAGTGTAGAACCCAGTTAAAATGGCTGGCAAGAACATGGCGACCTACATTTTTACGGGCACCACGGGTTCAAAGTCCCGACCCAGTTTCATGCTTTTTCATTAACCATTAGGTATTCAATTTTGAAGTTGGGGTTAACAAATCTTCCAATTAATACCTAACGAGTGAATTAAAGTCCTCACTTTTTATCCGACTGCCGGAAAGGGTTGAAAAAACATAGATTTATCAAGAGAAGTTTCGAATGTTTGGGGGAGGAGGAGGGGTGTATAGGCCTCCGCCCCTATGTAGCTGGGATGCACCTCATTCGCCAGATCAATCTTTATAAACCATCGCAGACACAGACCGATAAGAAACTTGAGACATGGAAAGATGACCTAAAAACAACAAGACTTTCGACCCATTTCTTTCCTCTCCCTCTCCCCTCCCTCTCCCCATCCCAGTGTATACTATCATGTAGCGATGACGTCATCTCACAGCGTTAGTCAACCTGCTATCTATCTTTTCAACTTAGGTTACAGTACATGCAGAGCATTCGAAGTAGGCCTTATCTTGAAGGAGATTTATAGTATTAATAGACAAAATTGCACCAAGCGACATCGAGCGTAACGTGATTCCTCCCACTAAGGGGACTCTGAAACAATATTGAAGGGTTGGGGCGGTTCTTAGTCGGAAAATGAAATGTGATTTTTTTTGTATAAGGCTACTGATAAGGGGATGCGGGTATGTGGTCAGGGCATCTTTTTTCTCATCCTTTTCCCCCTCCTCTCTTCCCCTTTCTCCTTTTCTTGCTTTTCATTTATTTCGACCCCCCCCCCCCCTTCGACAGGGGGGGGGGGGGGGCATGTGCTCCCTTGTACCCTGTAACGGTCGAGGATAGCCGATCGTCTTGGGGAAGACGAGACGGGCTTATCAAAATAGAACCTTAGACAATACAGGGCAAGGGTGGGTTACATGAAGATCAAGTGTAGGGTTTAACCATGGTTTAACTCCCATGTGATCAAACCCTGCTCGAATTTCAGAACATTATCTATCTGATGGCGTAGCGCGGTGTGTGTGTGTGTGTGTGGAGGGGAGGGGGGTGCAGGGTTTAATTTGTATGTGGCCCCACTGAAACTGTAGACACTCATTCATATCACATTGTGACTCTCCTCAAACTCTACTACGTTTTTTTTATTACTGTTCGTGTGAATCCATTACACACATAATGTCCTAATTTTTCTTTTGTTACAAGCTCCACATTTTTCACTGTTTGCGTCTTATATCATGTTTCATTTAGGTCAAATGATGATGTATTGTTTATACTCATGTCTCAGTTACGTTATATCTTATCGGAGTATAGGGTTACAGATAGATATATACATATAGGAAATCACTGTAGTCGAGAAGGTAACATAAGAAAGAAAATAAGGCACCTGAACCCTGTAAATCTCTTGGGTTGCAGCTATAGGTGTATATACTTAATAAAGTCCACACTCGGGTTAATAATGTCATTAATATCATTATTAAGTTTATTAAACGACTTTTTATTGCTGCCGTTTGTCATCATAGAAATTCATTTGGAATTTAAATAAAAAGTGTTTGATATGTCTGATGTTGAGGTGATATATTAATTATGTTCACATTACCACTTAATTTACTATCTGAACACAGTATGATCTAGGCCCCCATACTCGAGATGAAGATATGAATAACTTAACTGAGGGGATTTTTCTTTTGGTCAATTGAAACTGTATAGTCAGTATATTGTGTTGTGTATCATTTTCCTTTCATGTTCCTTCGAGGAAGAAAACGATAACAGCTATCAAAATATTGGCTATTTTGCAAATGGTTGTGGAGAATACATGACTATACATGTAATATAATATGCATAGAATATAATTACACTCTCAAAAGTATATATCCATATGCAAACGGAATCTATCCAAAGTGAATATAGTCTATTCACAGAACAATCTCCTTCGAGGGACACTTACGAGAATTTTGACATTTCAAATCTACGATAGAAAATTTGACTTAAATTCTAGTCACATTGACGAGTTTCGAGTTCAAAATTAGTGAATTGCAGCTGCTGTTCTATTCACACACAAAAAGGGAGTGTAACGCTGACGAAAGGGTGAGAGATTAGAGTCCCCCCCCCCCACCTCCTTAAACGGCACCTTTAATTGAACACGACGTACCCATCATCTCCTCGCGATGGATTCTAAGATTAAAACTAATCTATCTTTCATCGCCTTTCCCGCATTTTTTCCGTTGAACGTTTTACCGTCTGCGCTAAAACCTGATGAGCTGTGTCAATAGGTTGCTATGAGACACATTATGTTCCTTAAGGATAATGGATATGTACAGCATGACTTTATTCATTTCAATTTCATTCTTACACAATCTTCAAAACTCATAAATAATTATATATATCTACTTATCTATCCATCTATCTACCTAATTCTTTTTCTCTCTCACTCCCTCCCTTATTTCTCTCTCTTCCACTCTAAGTCGTAACATTTTGTATTTTTTCATTTCTTTTTGTCTTAGTCTAGTGTATGTGGATTCTGTTTCGTCCCTGTATATTAAGTCATTAGTTTATTTTAGTGAACCTACACGCAACATGCCCAGCTTTATATAAGTAGTGTGACTTTTTATTTCCGTATGAAACGATTTACAGAATATTCTTTCATTAAATACTATGATTCAGGATTATTTATTTCCATATTACTTTTTAAAATGTTAATGTTCTGTGAAACGTACAATGCTTTCTAAAATATGCATGGAGTATGAATAAAAGCAACCAATTACATCAATACAAATCATTAGGAAAGAACGTTAGAAGATTATGACGTCAACCACTATGCCCAGCCCCCCCCCCTTCCCCAAGACATGGCTTCTTAATGGTGTATACGCCCTACGTCTACGATAATTTTTGTTTCAATAAATAGATCATGACGACTGTCGGGTCTTATTGATTTGGTATGTTAGATTGCCTTGTTACTAAATGAATTATTGGTCAAAGTTCGTCGCTAGCCGCCCCCCTTTTTTTTATTTGAAAAATTGCTGTCAATGTCATACACCCCTATATGGCAAATAAGAGAAAAATAAAGGAGAAGGGAATGAGATTGAGGGAAAGAAGAGAGGGGAGAGAGTGTGTGTCATTGACAGGGTGCAACAAAAACACGTCACAATACAGGGGATTTGATCAAGCAAAAGAAACATTTGAACAAATCATGAAATTCAAACGAAACTTGAAAGACATCAACGGTCATGAGCGAGTTATACATTAATAGACATTCGTGAACTAAAGAACATGCAAAATTATGATTAAGAGAAACATTTATTGTAGATAATTGTAATTGTGCTGTTTATTGTGAAGGTTTGAATTGTCATAGTACTCATTGAATATTTCAATTTGTTTTATTTGTATGTTTTGTTTTGTCTTTGTTTTTAATGATAATCCTGTCATGCCAGGATTTGGTTTTCAATAAATTATTTAAATTTGAATTTGCATCTAGTAAGGTCGATGCCTGACCCCAACCCATGATCCTGGTGCCCCTTCTGTATCAGGGGACCCGTTGCTCTGGCGCTCGCCCATGTTAGATATCGGTGTAAATTTTCTATTCCCATGTTATACTGGCATAGCTAAGAGATTGGAGGCGAGGCATTGCCCTACAAGAGAATGGAAATTAAAAAAAAAAATAGGTGTGTGTAAAATATTGGTTGGTAGAGATTGATTGGTAGAGCTCATTCTCAAATTTCTACAGAATAGTTTACAAAATGAAAATGGCCCTCGCCGCCATCCTCTCGTACACTCCTAGCCGCTCCCCTTCTTCCAATTCACCGCCCCCGACCAAATACGCTACGCCACTGGTTTTCCCCGCTATAAATGACATGAAATGTTAAGTAGGTCATTTTGAGAAGTACGTGTAGTAAACGGTCGCACGTGCAGATCAGAGCGCTTACAGTGGGCGTGGCAAAGGGGCGTGGTATGTAAAGTGACGTCATGACGTGGGCGGAGATACTTAATTGAATATTCATACCGATATGAAAATTCATATCAGTATCGGAAACTGTCAACGTGACTTCGATTCGTCCCATTCTAAAACTTAGTTGCGATGAATCAGTATTCAAATAGTTTCTTAGGGACACGCACATGGTCATCTATATTCTTGAAGTCATGTGCTTCGATTGTGATTTGCCGATTTTAAAAAGGGCGAATGTGTTTGGGGCTGTATTGGAGACTTCGACGGACGTTTTCCTTTGACGGGAAAAGACAGACGAATTAAATCTAGATGGACTTCAACTTTTTTAATACTAATTGGTGGAACTTTTCGGAGCACTTTGCACTATATCATATGACGAGTGTATGCGACTATAGGCCTAGATAATTCAACTTCAGTAGACTCTCTTTTTGAAGAAGACAGAATACAAACCAAATGATTGAGATGCTGTACTTGACTATTCTAAATTAATCGAGTCCACGTGGTGAATAACGTAGCCTACTTGGATCATTCGGGGCAATAAGAAGTACTATATTTGAATATGTTGTCGGTAGAACTATGTAGTATGCACACTTCAGCTACAACTTCTATTTGAAAAGCACAGACAGACACGAAGTGAGATGGACTTACATTTTTTATTACAATTTTTTTTCTGTTGCTTACCGCAACGCATATAATTTGAGAATTGGGATCGGGCCTTTCCATGGTTTATTTGAAAATATCTGTTAATTTTGAACTGGCCTACTTTTGCATAGTATGACTTTTAGTAGGTCTAAGTATGACGAATGAAAAAAATAATAAAGAAAGTTCTGTTTTTAAGAGTAGTCCAATCAAATAATGAGACGTGACTGGCATTTTGAACAAAAATACTTATTACTGATATTAAATTTTGGAGTATGTATTGGGCTTGTGCAGTGCAGCACATTTGAAAATGTTGATTGTGGGCTTTTATTAAACTTAACAGACTCTCCCGTTTTCCTCTCACTTTAAAGAGTAAAGACAGAGAAAATTTGACATGGACTTCAGAATGTTTAATTAAAAGGCTCTATCAGTATAATTGGACATCACCGATTCAGCCAATTTGAAGCTCCCATTCGTATAGTGGATAGGCCTAACAACTTTCAAAAATTCATAACTTTGTTATTGTTTGTCAGATTTTGTTCAAACGTTCACGGGCCTACCTTTTTGGTTTTCCTCTTTATTAAAGTTGAATTGACTATCTTTTCGAAGGGAGTAAAGACATGCTAAGTGAGACGTGATTCCATTTATCAGGCCTGTGAAATGCAATGTATTTTACCAGTACGAGGTCTTATACTTATAGCAAGACTCTAATAATTATAATGATATCGATCACTTTAATAGGAGCGCTAAAAACGAAAACAAAATACAAAAGTACTATATTTAGCGCTTACAAAATTATAGAATACAAATACTCGTGCAATAGGTCACTTGCATTCAGTTATTGGGATCTTTTGAAAGAGGCAATACAGATTAATTCTATGATGGAAAGTGGGATATTGCTTCATGTTTTCGAAGCAGCACTGTAACGTTTATCGATAGATGATCTCGAGTCTGTTTTTACATCGAAATTGATAAGCCTATACTTGCAAGCTAATTTGACCACGGACCTACGACCTTTGACACGGTCTTGACAGAAGTGGTCTTGGTGCATGTCAGTATGCACGTATGCATGTGATGAATGTAACGGATATTATACAGGTCCTAGACTAGTACCAGTCACATAATTCGTCGTTTTTATTTATTCATTTTTTTAAACAATTCTTTTCTCTCACTCTCTCTATCATGCGAATATTTCATGATTGAGCACTTCTACCATCGTACTGGCCTGCATAAATCTTTTTAAAATATAATGGATTTATCTATTAATTTCTTTTTAACCCAGATAACTTTACGAAAGACTTCTTCCCTAAAGACTGTACGGTAAAATTAGTATTGATGTTTTATAATAAAACAATATTTCAAAAAATGGACAATGTAAAATAGCCATCGCTCACTCGTCGGTGAGAGGTTTTGTTACGTCACGATTTGTTACCTAAGTCCCTACTGGAACATGATTGGCCAGGCATCTGTCCACGGGCTGCTCCGACAGATTCTGCTAAACGCTACGAAATAACAGTCACTCATTGGTCAGAAGTTTTGTTACGTCATGCGATCTCACTTTATACCGGAACCTGATTGGTCACTCGTCTTGTCATCGTACCCAGCTCTCTCGTTAGTTGCTGTCACGCGGCACATGAGAGCTCTCATGTCTATACACTCTTGTGCGTGCGACAGCGACTGATACAGAGCTTCCCTTCATCTCTTCATCCCAGGTTACCATACCAACGGGAAAGCATCAAATGCACATTAACCGAAGGGCGTGGCTGTGTTTTAGCCGACATAATAATGATCATGCATGTATTAATTTTGACGCATACAAAACAGTTACTTATAGTAGTAAAGTATTTTACAGTTGAATTTTGTTTAAAACGATTAACACATTTGTATTAAACTTGTATGTAATCATTTTCGTCAGTCCATTAGTCGATTAATAATACTATTGTACCCTCTGACATTTGCGTAAGTTTACACAGGAAAAAATCACCGTTCAATCATGATGCATTTGTGTAATCCATAGTCCAGAAATAAACATCTTCAAAGTCATATTTTGTCAGAAGAGCAAAATCCACATAATCTTAATGAGACTTTCATGGAATTTTCAAATTTACAATTTGACATTATGTTTACAGACTAAGCATTCATTATAGTATAAATGTATAAGTAAGGCACACATTATTGGCAGGAAATATGTTGTAGTGTAGATTTCACTGAGATACCGGTAATCATTGAGCGGGACTTGAGAAAAACATTCGTTAAAGGGGACTGTCTCTTTTCAGGATTATGTTAAAAAATGACACGATCTCATTTGTTATCAGAATATAATGTGGATGAAATAAAATAAGGAATCAACCGCTCAGAAATGACAAATCACGTTATCATATTTCAATATTGATGCAGCGCTACAGTGTGTGTGTTTGCAAAGTGCAGAGATATTGATAAATTTAAAAATAGAAAGGATGAACTTTGTCCGAGTAAACACCGAAATCATGTTCATCTTTCCTGTGAATGTCACGTGTTGTCTTACGCTAAGTGAGGACAATGGGTAATGACTTGTAAGTGTAAGCGTCAAAAGGGGCACGGGGGCATTTTCGGGAAGGGGGGAGAAGGGGGGTAATGGCGCTTGCCATGCAGAATATCAACTTTCTAGATTGTTCACCAGCCTAGTATAGCTAAACGATCAGTCGGGCAATCAATCAGTCAGTCAGTCAATCTATCAGTCAGTCAGTCAGTCGGTCAATCAGTTAGTCAATCTATCAATCAATCAACCAGTCAGTCAATCTATCAGGCAATCAATCAGTCAGTCAGTCAATCAGTCAGGCAATCAGTCAGTCAGTCAATCAGTCAGGCAAACAATCAGTCAGTCAATCTATCAGTCAATCAGTCAGTCAGTCAATCATTCAATATTAATCACTCACTCACTCACTCAATTATTCAATCAATCATTCAGTCAGTCAGTCAGGCAATCAGTCAGTCAGTCAGTCAGGCAATCAGTCGGTCAGGCAATCAGTCAGTCAGTCAGTCAATCAGTCAATCAGTCAGTCAGTCAGTCAACCAATCATTCAATCAGTCAGTCGATCAGGCAATCAGTCAGTCAGTCAGTCAATCAGTCAGTCAGTCAATCAGTCAGTCAGTCAGTCAGGCAATCAGTCAGTCAGTCAGGCAATCAGTCGGTCAGGCAATCAGTCAGTCAGTCAGTCAATCAGTCAGTCAGTCAATCAGTCAGTCAGTCAGGCAATCAGTCAGTCAGTCAGTCAATCAGTCAGTCAGTCAATCAGTCAGTCAGTCAATCAATCAGTCAGTCAGTCAGGCAATCAGTCAGTCTGTCAGTCAGGCAATCAGTCAGCCAGGCAATCAGTCAGTCAATCAGTCAGTCAATCAGTCAGTCAGTCAGTCAATCAGTCAGTCAGTCAATCAATCATTCAATCAATCATTCAATGAATCTATCAGTTTTTAAATCAAAAGGACAATTTATTATGCTAACAATATTATTTTTCATATTAAGACATAATAAAGTATTGAAAAATAATATCGCGCGCATCCCGCTTTTCGAATTCTGATGTAACTAAAGAAATCATGAAGGAGGCGGGGGATACAGATACCCCACCTCCCCCTCCCCCCGCCTCCGCCTTATACGCCTTTGGTAAGTATGACGTTTCGAAAAGGGATGATATCATGTTCAAGATCATGTCACGTAACCCATGTAAACAAAGCGATACAATGTATGCTTAATGATTTATTTCTCAGACTGGGAAGTGTTCGCGCCAGTTTCTGATGTCTGCAATTGTATTGAATAAAAGGTCAAAGGACTTTATATTAGTCTCAGTAAATATTTCTAGGGTAAGGGTCATGTTACTCATGTACAATTTCCCAATCAACATTATTTCATAGATTTGTGTAGAAAAAGAAGTTAATTATCTGTTATCTTTAACATAGAATTTTTTCTTTCTTCAATCGATAAAAAATATATGATAATCTCGCGTGAGAGAATGTCATCAATATCACTGGTGCGGTATATATCGGTGATAAACCTGAATGTATTTAAAGTGACTCGGTAACATTGTTGAAGGTTGATGAAAAAAATTGCTTAATTTGTGTATAAAATGTTACTTACTATATTCCTTGAAAGCAATCCTGAACAAATTCTCAAACCACGAAGATATATATGGTTTTCTCTAAAGGCGTCGATGTACGACACCCTCTAACAGTGATTAACAGTAAATTCTCCCAACCATTTTTGAATTTTCCCAACCGTTTTTCTATTAAAAAAAAGACATAAAACAGGCTATACAAAATCTGTCAACACTTAAATGTCAGAAATGGAATGTAGAGCCATTTTATTACTTTGTGACGGTTTACATTCACCTAAAATGTAATTAAATTGTAATAATATAGTTGGGAGAATTAAGGAATCGATCAGATCAGTTTTTTCCAATTTGTACCATGAATAATGTTCCGTTTTCACTCAAATTTTCAGAGTATCTTTAATTGTACATCTAGCATTGAAGTCACTACCTTAGCACCACTATCTCTCATCTGAACAATGTTACCGAGTCCCTTTAAAGATTTTATTTACTTTTTCATAAAACGGTGAATTTTGACAGAATTATTATGAGACCTCGGAGTATGATTGATGCTATGCGTGTAAGTGATTGGTTTCCATTGTGGTTTGAACAAAACCTCCGAGAGCAAGCCAGTCAAATCTATAGCTGTACAGTACATGCGAGACTAAAAAACGTGTGAAAAGGGTAGTTTTTTTTACTGGGGAGTGACACGCGTCACGTATTGTACGGATTTAGGTTGTAAAATGGGCCAAATGGGCGAAAAATCAGGAAAGGAGTATATGTTCGTTGAGTTTATTACAACGCATTTAGGGTGTCCCAGGCTTGCCTGAACTTTTTGTTTTCATACACTGTATAATTTGCAATCGTTAGTTTCAATGATAGGCCTACTTATTTTAAGAACTTGATTGGGGTTAAAACGCTTTCTAGCAATTGATATTTCTGAGAATGTGTTTTTCTTATTACTTAAAAAAAAAGCGGGACAGAGAATCTCGGGTTAGATATTTTCTTTAAAAAGGAGTATATTGCGTTTACCAAAAAGAGAATTGCACCCCTCCACTAGCCAGAAAATCCCACTCATCCTGAATATAGCCATAATCCATTGATGTTTTAGAAAAACTTTGGTTGGCTTTTACATTTTTGGGGAAATATCGAATGTTCTTATCACTCTACCTCCCATATAAATACACACTACTGTTAGTGTTAACAAGTTCTGAAGTTAACAAATAAGATTAAAGGGTCAATCATATAATCACCCTCGATATAATAATGGTAAATATTTTTTCATACAACCCCTGGTATGAGACATGCGGGAGCTGTGATGGCCGAGTGGTATAAGGCGTTGGACTTGAAATCCAATGGGATCTTCCCGCGCAGGTTCGAACCCTGCTCGCAGCGTTTTCCTTTTATAGCGCTTAGAGACTTCGGTGGTAAGCGCTTTATAAGTAACGTTTTTATTATTATTATTAGGTGGTCTGTCAACGACAGATCACCTATTGTTTTCGTCAGAATTTTCTTTCTTCTTTATTATTATTATTATTATTATTTATTTTTATTTATTGTTCCCACTTTTTTGTTCCGACGATAACTCACGATCAGTTTAGTCAATTTCGTTCAATTTTGGCACAGTCATAGGTCATTGTCATAAGACGTGACAGGAACATTTTCAAGGTCATCAAGTCTTCATGACGTCATCCAGGCGCCATTTTGTGTTTTTTTTGGTACTTTTTACTCATGATCATATCTTCATAACGGAAAGGCATTTCTCATTTATATTTATCATGATTAGGGTCAATATCCGTCCGGTCAGTTTCAGGTCAAAAAACGCGCGCGCATGCGTACGTCCGCGCGTTAGCGCGCGCGCAAAAAATAAAAATGCTTGAAATCGTCTCAAATTTATTTTGCATACGTTTCAGGCCATTTTAAGCATTTTGCAAAAAAACGCGCACACGCGCATTTTCGCGCGTACTGGCATTTAGCAACATAAAATCGCCAAATTTTCTCCGTCATCATATTTGAATCATTTTGCCAAGCATTTTGATACCTTGTTCACCATTTTCTGACCATAATAACGGAATGAGCGTCCGTTAAGATACATGTCCGTGCGTGTGAGCTCTTGTAGTACATAGCATATATGGGCAAAAACATCCCATTTTAAAAATCGAAATAGCTCTTCAGATAGTCTGTCGACCCCCCAATTTTATATCATGGTTGGAAAGAGCATGAGTTGGAGATATGATTTTATACCACCCTGTCTCGTACAAAGTGAAACAAAATCTTCATATTTGCATCTAAACTCCAAAAAAAGTATTTTGTTGACGTCATTTTTGTCGTTGTTCAATTGAGATTATCGCACGTATCGGTGATCGATTTTCACCCAGATTTTGATATGGTGTATCTAAGATAATTCTCTATTAGAAATATGCCATTTATTTTTCATTTGGATGACGTCATCATAGTAAAATATTCGATTAAAGGCGACTATGATTAATTTGTCATATTTGCGTGTTATGTCTATAGGAGGTCACTTTTTTCAAAATATGAATCTGCATGACAATGTGTTGTGACCAGTATCTCGGTTGTTTTTCAACAGTTTTCTCCCAAATTTTAGTATGTTGTAGCTAAGACTATATGTTATCTAAATCACTCCTCATTTCTTCGATAAGATGTCAGGATCACGCTCATGATCATGATCATCATTATCATAATGATGATAATCATCCTCATCAACATCATCATGATCATCATCATCATAATCATTACTATCAAGATCATCATCATCATAATCATCATTGTTTACATGTCTATATAACTTCTCCCTTTTTCAATATAGTAAATATTATAATCTATTATAAGACTTGAAGACAGACCACCTTATTCGTCTTCGTGACGAATTAAATTTCTAGTTAATTATTATTATTATACACATGTATATTCCGTCATTAATAACTAAGAAAATGAAAGTTTGTGGCATTTTCTATATAGGGCAAATAGGAGAGGAGCTCGCCAGAAACGTTACAGAGTTGCCCATTAGTCTTGGATTTATCGCAACTTCAAAATGTCTTAACTTCCTTATTTTTCATCAGATTTTTTCTCGAACTTTCACCAATTCGTTTATCTCATTTGCCTACTTTTATTCAAACCAACTTCTATTAAAACCAACTTAATATCAGGGTTGACTTCCCCTTTAACAGAAGAATAAAGACACTCATTCTAGGTTCCATTGATATGTGATATACTTGCGGTTAATTTATTAATACTATAAATCCCACGCGATGGACACACAATACTCAATAAATCTTAAAGAGAGATAAAATAATAGGCATAAAATTAGAAATTTGATCAAACAAACATTGCATAGGGCCCAGTGAAAATAGATTATTTGCGTAATGTAATCAATTCTAATGCACAAATCTTTGTTAATTAAGTAACTCGCTAAAATCCCAAACATTAACTTTCGCTGGGTAGGACAAACGTTGTGGCTTGTCCTACCTTACAACACATAATGCATGCAGTTTGTATTCTCACTATTGAAATGCAATTATTCGTAACGGGTGAATTCAATTTGAAACGAGGCCGCACTTAACAAAGATTTGTGCATTAAATTACATTACATTACGAAAATGGCCTATTCAGTAATAATTAGAATTGACATAGGAATTGAAATCAGATATAAAAACAAAGTGTCACAAAGCATATTATACAATTTTTCATATTCATGATGCATATTAATGATTAAGAATATAATTTTCTGTTGCCAGTGCAACATACAAACCGAAGCCTAATATGCAAAGAGAGATTATACATAACACATCAAACTTGTATATATATGAATCCTAATTTCATATCACATTAAAAACCCTGCAAGCCAATACACCAAACTCAAGAACAGGGGAACAATTTGAAAAGAAAAACAAAACAAAATAAAAACATGGCATTTCAATGTCCAATATAGAGAACACTAGACATACTAATAATATATCTGACAGATCCTGTATAGAATTCTTTACTACCAACTTACAATATAAATAAAAAGAGTGGAACATTCAGATGATATGGATTACCGTACAGTTTGGTATAGCGGGAGAAAAATCATTGTATTTTGGAAGAACAAAGTTTAATATCGTACAAAGGAACAGCTCACTAAGATTCACGGCTCTGATGTTTTATTTTTATTTAAATTGAATCATCAATATTTTGTGTCTGATTTTTGTGTATCTCTTTTGAAACTATATCTGAGCCCACTTATATGTATGTGAGGAAACAAGTTTCCATGTCAAATAGATATGTTGGACTCGGACCAATCGTCGACTGACAACAACATTGCCCTTACTGCCATTGACAATACATAGCTCTTACTGCAGTCTTGTTGGTCATGCAGGCACTAATGAAAATGAACATACAAAGAACGCGAAAATTAAAATGAAAGGAATGGAAAATTGAAATAATATGACATACAAATTGATATGATACAATAATTTTTGAGGATGCAAATTATACTAATAAATTTGTACGATATTGATGGAGAACACAAAAGACATGTTAATTATAACCAATTAAAGCCCAGCCCACTGTCCCCATTTACGCGGCGGACCAATTCATTTGTAGCTATAACCTTGGAAAAATTTGATTCGTTTATCATTTAATTTGCCAGACATGTGCAGATGGGATTTTAAAGGGACACATTGGTCACTGAAATCGCCTTGAATATTAAAGCGATACTGAACTGACTGACTTTCTGCCCTAGCGTAGAGTTTATTGCACAGCACTCATGGTCATCTTGCCAACAGCACGTAACCATTATTCCTATTATCCACTTCGCAGACAGAGGACTTGATGCGAGAACCAACAGGACCATACTGCTACAGCTGACATGAAATGTGGTGCTGTCTACAGGGGATTTTGCAGTAGTGCTTCAAGTAGGCTACAGTATGGCTACAGTATGGCTTAAAGTACCAATCATGGCAATATGAAATCGCCTTGAATATTATTATGGAGCTCTTAATCACATTATCAAACATCTATCAAATAGTATTACTATCAAAATATTGAATGAGCATAGACCTGTATTTTTAAGAAAAGTTAGAACATTGACAATCAAGAAAAAAAAAAATATTTTGTTCATTAAATATACCATACAGATACAGTTTGATATACTGAAAAGGCACCTATTTCTCATAAGTATAAAACTAAACAAAATTGAAGAAACACACCCCCAAAAAAAATACTTACAAAAAAGTGTAAATTATAAGCTTACTCATAAATACAGATACAGTTTAAAATACCGGCAGTGAACAATCAAACATTTCTCAGATGTCCAAAATGTTCTTAACAAACATAACACAACCCAGGCAATAGCAGTACAGCTTACTATATACCCAACAAACTCAAACTTACCCCACTGTTACATTGTTTTATGCTGAAATAATCGGACATATTATGTATTTGTTGTAGTTTTGGCAACTCTAGTTTATACATTGGGCTATTCGTGCTAAAATACCATATTAATTACAATGCTTCGTCAATCAGTTTATGAGACTGCCTACAGAGCTTCTTTAATTTCTTTAATCACTTCTCAAAGTGCCGTCTATATTTTATAGGAGGAAATAAATTTCAGACTAGCGTTTCAATTGATAATCATTAAACTGTCAACTTTACTCCCCGCACGTACTTGCGGTCATCATCGCGCTTGTGTTCTATTTGACAACAAATTCTCAGAAACTCTGAAAGAATTGGACAGCCATCACGCGAGATGCATATCAAAATAATTTATCACGTATTTGAGATGCTTGTTTTAGTTTCATGTATAACCTAACTCAACAAATCCCGCAACCGATCAATAGTCAATGTTTCATAGTGGTCAGAGATCTGAGGAAAAATATTTGACACAATGCAAAGTAATAAACTAGAAAGATGTCCTTATGTTTAGTTTTGTTTAGTATCAGTACAGCCTCACTATCTAAGCCATTGAACATAATCCATGCAATAAATATGAATGATACTCTAAATACTGTCAACACGATGTGCTTCTTTCGTGTCATGTCTGGCAATTGAAGTCTGTTGATAATTGGTTATACAGTCGTGTGGTTGACCATATCATATGGACAATCAGTGATTAAATAAATGTTTGATGTAACGGTTGAAACAAGTAACTATTAAAAATTAATGGTGAAAAATGATCTTTGTACCGATACATAGTGTGATCAAGACACACGCGAAGTTCCTCTAGCTAGCATCGCCCTACATTCTACACAAAAAAAGAGATTCAGATTATTTTAGAAGATAAGAATACATCACTACTAAGGCAGGTCCAAGTTATAGGTAACATATCATGATAACTTTTCAGAGACAGTATTTTCTTTTTGATCGATCAAAATTTTGATCAGCAATTTCAATCAAATAAAAACAAAAACAGATCAGTTCAAATTATATAAAAAGAATACAAAGCACAATCTTTTAAATCAGTAAATTAAATCAGCAGTGATTATTTAAGCCAACCCTGTCACTTCATCAAGGATTCTTAAATGCTACAAAGATAAAAGAGTTGAACATCCAAATTCTTTCTAACACAAGTTAACCCAACAGCAAGATAATTAACGTATATCCTAGGCTAAATCGTCTAATTTAAATTGGTGTAATGCAAAAGAATTGGAAGCATAAACAAAAAATGGGTCTTCCATTTCTGACACTAAACCAAAAAAGCCAAATACAAAGACATGTGCTTGGCAGAACGGTGTACTAGCAGGGGTATTCCTGGGAAAAAAAAAGAAAAATGGCCCTCTTGACGGTTTCTGCTGGCCACAAAACAAACCTTAGTTGAATATAACACACGTATTGTAGGATAACATGCGCTGTATCAAACATTCTACACTCTTTGCATAATTTCGCATTCAAATGTGCATTAGTGCTTAGATGTGCTAAATAATACAAAAATTATCTAAAAGAAAACTTGAAATAACTTTTCCTTCTTATGAAATGCTGCAACAAAAATGTGCAACAATATGTTCATTTATATAATGTATATTGTGTCAAATTTGAATATCTTGAATAGTTTGTGCTTGTGGAGAAAAACTAAATTTGCCCTTGATCAGATATCAAATAGGTAGAAAAAACTTTGACATAATAATGAATCATATTATTAAACCAAATATAAATGTTGTTATATAATATAGAGTACACAAATCCTACTATTCTTCTTTACAAATTTGAAATATTGTATTCAATAAAACAAAATTAAGTTTGATGCTGATAAACTATTAAATGTTTTTGCAGCAAACTAAAAAACTGATTGTGCCTCACATAATTCGTTTTTTCGCATACTGATTCAGTTACTGCTGGCTATATGTAGCATCACCAATGCACAATGCTCTTGAAGGTATCTAAAACTAGTTTCTAGAATTTGAGATAATATGGCCTCGTCACTGAATGTTTTAATCAAACTTACAAAGCTAAATATTATGGTTATGATTGACGATATAATAAAAAGATATACAATTTTTTAAACACAATTTGCATACATTTCACAGTTTTGCCTTTATCATTTTATAATATACTATTCAATGATAAACTACATTTATATTGTTCATCAGATTGCATCAGATTGCAGCATAATAGCCACAGCATAGAATCAGAAGTTAATGTTAAAAACATATATGCTGCACAGATAATTAGGAATATCTTTGTATCTACTGCTCCATTTCTTTCCAACAGTAATAATTTTGAATTCGCATTAATTTTTAGCATACATGCATAAGCCTCAGAAAAATGTAACAATGTCATAATGTAGATTAAATAATTGGAAGAATAAACAAATGGAAAGTATCAAATTGTATATCTGCATAAATGTATAATACTTCAGAGTTAGCTTGCATAATTAGATTCAATTTTTGCATAGTGTAAGCTGAAAGACGATCACAGATTTAAAAGGAATCATGCATCTTTTTTAATTTCTATCTATAATTAATTTGTCATATTTACATATTAATCCATTAAGGAGTATTACAACATAGACATATAAATAGATACCATGATTTGATCATAGAAAACTAAGTTGTGGACGGAATAAGATATATTTGCACACATTTTGTTCTAACATCAGCAAACGTCTAAGAAAATGAACGATAAGATTTCAGGTAATATAGATAAAGATAAATGTACAATTCAAAAGAGTAAAAGACTTCAGTAGATTTGGCTGGAAAAGTACAATATATAAGGCTTCGTTGAAGCTTTGAAGAATGTGCAACCATATAAATTTCTTTTCCTCTTTCTCATTTTGGTCTCACAGTATTTCTTCGACAGCCAAATACAGAAAACAACTCTCTTTTGTGACACAGAATGTAGGTATTTTTCTTGAATAAACTTCAGCCTCTACTGTTTGATAAATCTCTGATCTATTCAGGATTTAGATGTGGGATGTAAAAGGGGGAACGCTGGGAGGGTATTATGTGCTCTCATCAAAAAAAGGAATCGACTGAAGCTCAAGTTAGTCAAACGGACAGAGAAATAGCTTAATAGTTTACAACCGACGAAGAGACTACGGCACAGTGTTGTTGCCTGGCAGGTGAAATAAGAGAGGACTGTATCTCACCACAATGTGATGACATTTGGCCGTTTCATTCAAAACAAATGAAGCTTAAATGAAACTTATCATCGAGAGAGAAAAGAATGCACAGGGGAGCAAGTCAAGAAGGATATTATGGCACTAAAAGAGGGTTCTCAACATACTTAAATTTAAGAAACATGCTGCTAGGGGAACGGCTGACAGCTCGCCAGGATGTGACAATAGGTGGGCGTGGCATATTGCTGATAAGGGGAGTGGTCTTCACTCTACCATGATACTATATAATAGGTGGGTGTGATACATGGCTCCCCTTCAGTGATCTACATCGATCTCACCAAGATGAGATGACAGGTGGGCGTGGCATGGGGGGCTTGAAGCTCACTTTCTGCCCACCGTCCAATTGTCCAAGTTGGGAGTGGTACTGTTGGTGGGGTGATGCGAAGGGGCTTGGCTGAGAGCTGTATCGGATGCTTCCACCACCCTATAAATACAACAAAATATCAAATGATTAATCCAAAGATGCAAGAAAATCTTGCTAGTTATCCTAATTATTCCCTTACAGACTTCCATATTTCTGGACGTTGGTCATGACTGAAATTAAATGAGTAAAATTTTGACTTAAAATGATTTGTTTCATTCATAAGGTAGGCATACAAATCTTATCACAATTATGGATACATATGATAAAAGATTGTTTCTAGAACAAAAATATATAGAACTTCTTAAACAGTCTAAATAGTTTCAACACTAGAAGGTGATTTTGCCCCAGGAGGGATACTCAGATTTGTGGGGATGTGCTGCTCAAGCCCCGAAACCCCTAGCCTTTTTTTAGTGGTCATTTTGGAGGATTTTTCTCAATGTAAAGCCCATTTTTCAAAGTTCTTGAAATTTTGAAAAACCGGATTCATGTTAAGGGATATTTTTGTTAAAAATGGGGCACATGGGATTATATGTTCCCAAGTTACCCATTAAAGCGGCACACCCTGTTTGTCTTAATATGAGAGCACCGCCCCCCCTGGATTTTGAAGTAGTACTTCTAGCACAGTATGGCTTTAAATACTCACCCTTGAGCTACTTGCAGATGACGGGGCAGACTTCCTCAGTGCTGCGGATCCCATTCGGCTACCTGGGGCCCCTGAACCTGAATACAGCTCACCTGCAAGGGAACAAGCAAAGTGATATTGTTATGCCGAGGAAGTAATACGATCATAAATCTTCCTGATTTTTCCCTGTCGTTATTTATTTGTCTTTATCAAACGTACATAGGTCTCTTCCTAGTGGCTATTTATCTGACCAAAGTTCAGAGTATTGTCTGTTTGAGGCCACGTGGGAATTAACTCATTACCTCACAACTTTAACATAGACTTAACGACCCTAAGGTGCTGAACACTGGACAGGTCGAACAGACAACAACAACAACCCAAAACAAATCTAATACATGCATGACTAAATGAAAAATATAACAGTTCACCCAAACAGAGTTAAAGTACAACATTTACCACATTTTTTGCTGAACAATCTTATAAGAAACATGTCATTGTATCTTAGCCCACAATTTATTTAATTTGTTGATATCAAGTGTATAAAATGCTGGAAATGCTAACAATACACATCTAAAGTAGTTGTGATTTTTCTGAAACCATTCAAAAAACGTTCATACATGATGAACATTGCAGCAGTATAATCTTGCTTTTAACCAAAACAGAATTGGGACTATAGTAATAGACCACTTAATTACCAGGAACAGGATCTGGTACAGGTTTAGAGTTCTGGGACCTGGTCTGTCTGCATGTGCTGCTGTTATCATTGCCGTTGGTGAGTACCCTAGGTTGTCTGGTGGACGGGTGGGCAGCCTCACCGCTGTAGTTCCCATGGGGGTGCTTGGCTGGGGAGAGGGAAGGGGGGTCTTGCTTTTCCCTGTAAAAGCACGAAAAAGAAATTAGCAACAAATTGATAGACATAGGTGCATAATAATAACAATATTATGAGATGCAGTCCTGCCAGACAGTTTACATACACCTGGTGGTAAAGCAATAGATGTTCTCCTTACTTCACTCATTCCTGTCAACTGTTCACTTCAGTAAGATTATAATTAGTGTCGATCTACTTTCGTTTTTTGCCTCTTGTGATACTAACCACATCTACGATTTAAGTATATCTATCCCGGGGGGTGTTTCACAAAGATCCTAAGTAGAACTTAACTCTAAGTTGGACTTAAAAGTTATGGACAGCCTTTGGAGCCTTAAAATAAAATATTTCCAAAAGCAAAAATTGAAGTATTTTAGACTTTTCATAAATTCCACATCAAGAACATGAAATCTCCTTGATAATAGAAAGTATGAATGATTTGAATCAACATTTTATGCCTTCTAAAATAACTTTTACAAAATATTTTCAAAGATGCTAATGGCTTTCCATAACTTTTAAGTCCAACTTAGAGATAAATTCAACTTAGGATCTTTGTGAAACACCCCCCAGGTGAATATAGAGCTTGATTCAGAAAAAAATATGAAATGAAATATTTGTATATCAATACAATGTTGTTTACAATTCCATGATAATAATAATAATAATAGATCACATTAACGCGCCTATACATTGTTTCTAGGCGCAGTGGTGCTGTTGTCCCAGCAGCCATTAAGTGAAGCAATATCCTTACACGAAATAAAGCCGGGACGACAGCACCACAAGTACACAATATTATTCAGTACACAATTACAGTATTTTATGCTATGTTACGTTACAAAATCAAAATTACAGTTTGTGACAAATAAATGAATAAATCAGCTTAATCTAACTTAAATTCTGCTAAAGATGACTTATTACATAACAAATAGAAGTACAACATCATTTATATATTTGACATGTTTAGAGAGACAAAATTCATGGTATGTTTTTGAACAGATGGGTTTTTAACATTACTTTGAAAGTGGATGTAGAAGGAGCATTTTGAATGTAGGACATTGACTAATGAGCCAGAAGGGTGTTAACTCTGTTTAAGTTTATGTCTGCATGCTCAAAACACATAATACTTCACAGAAGGGCTTTATTAAAAGATGATGTGAAAACAAGCCATTCCTTCTACATTTTTGAATAAAAATGTATTAAAAAAGTGACCAAAACAAAGTGACTCACTAACTTCTATGTAGGGGACTGAGAGTTTAATTTTGGTATCGTTTCAGTCGCCATTCAGTATAGTTATGTTCAATCTAATTTATTCATTCACAGGCATCTAATCAAGAGAGGGCAGCATTTCAAACTCCCTGACATTGATATTGCATTTTTCACATTTCAAAGAGTTGATGGTTTGAGGATCAGGGGCATGTTTCATAAAACTTGTTATCTATAACAAATGCTAAATTTCTATGACAAATTTGCTCTCAGCCAATCAGATGCCATGATTTCAGTATCTTATAACAGTAGCTTGTGACTTGTTATTGATATCAAGTTTTATGAAACAGGGCCGTTTTTTTTGGAATGGTGGCTTTAATCAATCAGCTTTACTCCAAAGTAAATGTCAAGACAGCAACAACATTTCTATTGATACCGTTAATTTGCCAGTGACCCAATTTGAGCTGAAAAGGGGAATACATATGGACAAAAACTTGGTAAAAAATATAATATTACTTTAATAATTTAAGGATCAATGCAAAATTCTATTTCAAATTTCTTCCGACAATTCTCAAATAGTATCCCCAAATAGATGTATAAAGTGGGGTGCATTTACTATCTGCTCAAGCATCTGCTACATTTTTAGGGCTCTAAAGAAATAGTGATCTATTTTTCAAGTTTATTTTGTTTCACATTTCACAAAAAAGAATTCACATAATTGACAAAAGTAGAAAATAATATGAAATGTACTAAAAGTATCACATTATATAATCAATTATTTATAAAGACAAAATTAATTGTATTGAATAGTAGGTTATACAGGGTGAAATGTGAGGAACCTATTTAAAAGGGCAATTTAATGAATGATTCAACAAATAATGTAGATCACAACATTTGATCATTACTGACCTTTTGAGGACTGTGGCAGGCTTGCCATCGATCTCAACCTCAAATTGAGGATGAGGATTGGACGCTCCTCCCTCGTACTCTAGGTCTAAGATGTCATGACCTGCTGAACTATCTGTATCACCGTCGTAGCATTGTGCAGTCTTTGTAAAGCGATGGGCAGCAGTGGTCCATGCGATAGCCTGTATTTGTGTTGAAATGGAAAGGTTAAGGCGGATGAACTTTAATTCTTTGAAAGAGGGTCATTAATGATTCTGAAAGTGCAATTCCAGAACACATTTTGGGGGAAATTCACGATATCGTCTGTTAAGAGCCAGAAAGCAAAAGACTGTTGGAAGTAACAGGTGCAATTAATGGACAATGTTGCTATCTCTTGAATTTTTTATTACAGCCTTTATGCATGTATCAAACATTACAAACCCAATGATAAGTTTAACAAATTATTTGCTATGATTATATTTATTGACTCATAATCATCATTTGCAACTTTAAATCTGTTGACACCCTCAGCTCTAGAAGGTACCAATCATTATCAATGAACTGATTGGATACTAGGCCTACGATAAATAGTATCCAATTTATTGATAATGACTCGTACTAGCTTGTCTTTCTTACTCTTTCAATTGGGAAGACGGTAAACATGACATATAGTGACCTACCTGTCCATTAGGTTTACACAGGATAGAGGTGCATTCTGGTCCGGTCCCCCATTTATGCTGCTCTCTCCAGAGGAAGTCTGTAGGTGGGTTGTGGTGGGCTCGGCTGGATGCTGCCCAAACCTAAATCCATTCAAATGAAAAATAAAAAAATCAGTTTATTGATAGAAATGCAAAACTACAGAAGTCTTGTTCAGATGATGGTAATTTACCCCCGGGTAAAGATTGTGTTAAGAGCTAGTCGGGGTAGTGACCGTCTGAACGATGGTCGTGTTAGCTACGCCTACTTTTATCCCGACCGATTTATCCAGGAATATGCTAATACAACTAGAGGGTAGCGTAAGTTGACAGTGTGGATGCTCTCACTTGGCACTTGGAGTATCTTTACTTCTGGTGCGGTTTAACTTACGCCGACTAGCAAGCCCCAGTGTGAACATGGCTAGAGTCATACTAACATTTTATTTCATATAATAAAAAAACTCAGACCACAAATCATTTTACTGACTGGGATCCATGCAAACATATTCTATAATTCATTCTCATTTTTATGTCATAAACAAAAGTAACAGAAATAAATCAAAATGGCAATTCGATCTGTACATCTAAACCAGTATGAACAGCACAACGATATACTCCTGTACAGGTATATGAAAGTAGTAAGCTAAGATTATGATGCAATAATAAGACATTTAGACACTGTCAAAGATAGCAATCAACATGGAGAAAGAGAGGGGTGGTGTACGTTGCTGTAGCAGATAGGGACCTTCCCATAAGATCATACCTATTGATACTTTTTAAATATTTGTTATACTTATATTTTGCTTGTTTCATGTTGTATATCATCTTATGTCAAGGCCTTCTTGCCCACCTATTATTACTGTTACGTCCTCTACCATTACAACCACTTCACCTAAATGTTAGTTTTATTTATGGGAACCTATAATCTACAAGCTGAGCTTTTTAATAGCTTCCTCACATTTCACTCTGTATAACCTTCTATTCATTACAATTAATTTCGACGTCTTTTCAAAGAATTAATTATATAATGTGACACTTTTGGTATATTTCATATTATGTTCTAATTTTGTCAATTATGCGAATTCTTCTTTTGTGAAATGTGAAACAAATAAACTTGAACTTGGATACCATCATTTTTCTTACCGTTATTACAGATCCTGGCCTGAATCGTGTCCTGGGAGGGAAGCGGAACACGGCGACGGGATGACCTCCGATGTTCTGCTGGATGAGGAAGCCACCGACCTCTACGTCCTCGTTTCCCGAAGCGTTGAAGAGACGCACAAACTTGCCGTCCTCGTTGATCTCCAGAATCTTCAGGGAGCTGACCGCACTGAAAGAATCACAAGAAAATTCAATAAAGATATGCCAATAAGCAGATGAATGTGTTATTTGAAGGATAGTTTGAAAGTGATAACCTTTATTAATTTCACTGTTTATACACATGTACATGACAGTATAGGTCTCAGAATTTCCAAAGATACATTTGAACAAACAAATCATCATGACATCATGTGTCTAGAACTCAAGATTCGAGGGCATGAAATGCATTTGTTCTTAAGTAATAACTGAGTTGCATTATTTTTCCTTTTTCAGCACACATGAAAATATTTGAAATTCATCTGGGAATTCATTTCATTTAAATTGGAAAAATCTCTATGAAATTGATGTCGGTCCTAAATTGCTGACTTTATCTCTGGTATATCTAATGTTTCTAATTTGGCAAATTAGAAAATCACCATAGGCTGCGGTAGGAAGAAGTTCCTTGAATGCTTAAGCACCTTTTCATGGTAGCTCTGTTAAAACTAGGGTAATGATATGATTGCAGGCCCTCAGGGAGAACAGTATTAATACTGATGAAACTACCCTGGGTAAACAAGACAATATTATTATTATCATTATAACCTCCATGCACACATACATGTTATGCATTATTTGCTAAAATCTCTGCTTCGTTTAAACTACCAGTTCCTTTTTGCATTTACCTTGATGTTGCAGTTGTGTAATCATGAGAGATCGGGGTGGGGCTAGGTGGTCCGGTCCTGGCCTTGATGATAGGTCCAATGGTCTTCCTCTGGGTCAGATCCCCAAACATAGCATCAAAGTAGTCCTTGCCCTGGCCCATGGTGGATAGGACTGGCACAGAGGCTGGTCTTGCGCCTGGAAGGTCAATTACGATAATAATAATAATTTAAGATTTATATAGCGCACATATCTGCCTTTAATGACACTCAAGGTGCACATAAAAGAATCACTACTAACGTTTCAAATACAAACAATAAACAAATTAAAGTTAACAAACTAATAATAAATCAACGAATCAAATGACAAATGTAAATTACAGATTCAGTAAGAAATCAAAATTACAACAAGTATGTTCGTGAGAGTTAATCATATATTTCCTTCATAAGGTAGGTCTTCAGATTCTTGTGGAATAGTATTTTGAAAGTAATGTATCAAGCAGGGATTTGGACCCTCATACGTTTGAGTGATATAATCATGTGTGCCCCAAAATTAACTTAGGGACTTAAGGCTAATCATGGTGATTGACAGTTATTTTGTAAACACCTGAATAGTGTTAAACTCTCCATGCAAGCCCATTACTATGCTTCTTTAATCTTTACTTTAGAAAATAGAAAATATATTGTATTACCAATATATAATAGTACTTGTCATAAGTATAGTTTGAGTGAGCTAGCTCACACAGAGGAAATTGTGATAGAAAAAATAATTGATGAGACTTACTGCGTGGGCTAGTACTCCTGTAGTATGATGCCGAAGGTTCAACGGTTGCAGGCCGATGGTGAAGGGGTGGGCTAGGGAGAGTGACTGATCTCGCTGGTAGTATTAATGGTCCTGGTATGTTTGCTAACCTGTAGGTTAGGGAAGGTTAGGATAAAGAAAAGAATTAATTACCATATTCTAGCCTTTCAAATACAATTTAAATTGAGTTTAACACATATTAGACTCAATTTAAATTGTCCATAGTCAGTATTCAGTACAAGTTACTTGGCCTTAGTATTCAATTGATAAAAGCCTGAACACCAAAGAGTATTTCTTAGATTTCTTGTATTGCAAAATATTCATATTTTATATGCAGCTGTACATTGTTTTCTTCCTAAAAAATGAATTGTATGTAATGAGCGGTAAGGATCCTTGACATGATCTAATTTATCTCTCAATTTCATCATTTAATCAAACTTTACACAATGAACTTCACATAAAAATCTATTGTTTTGTCTAAATTCAAAAAATTAACTCCATAATGGTGCCTTATATTTTGACTCACAGCACTATTTCACAAGGCATACATTCCTAACTATTACACAATTACACAGGAGATTCTATTTATGTATTACAAAAACATCTAGTGTTACAAATGATCAACTCGAAATATCAATAATTGTGAAATTCATGAAAATAAACTCACTTTCTTTCCTCTTCCAACAGCATGCCCTTAAGAGCTTCAAGCTCCACCCTCATTGGTTGCTTAGCATCCGTTGCCTTGGTGATCTCCCTCATCTTCTCTACGAGTGCCTCCTGCATATCTCGGAGTTTGTCTTCCAGGTTGCGGATGTGAGCAGATGTTTTTTCCCGCTCTATTGATACTGTATCTCGCAGGTTGCGGTTGGCACTCTCAGCTGCGGTGAGCTGTGAGAAACAAGCAGTACAGAATTAATGGCTATACAATTTGTTTGTTTTAATAATCAAAAGATCACAGATAAAAAATATCTAAAGATTTTATGTTTCTCTCTCTATCTCTATTAAAGTTTTCTCTTGAAGATGGTCACCTCCTTAACTCCCTTTGAATCCAGCATTTCCTTTTCTCTCTTGCATTTAATTTGTCTACACGTCTCCCTTAATATATACAAAGCTTTTCCCAGAGTACAATGTAATGTTATATTTCTTTATATGATTTATCTTTCTGTGTATCTCTTTTCAACCATCTTATCATTATACATTAATTCCTCCTGTATCTTTCCTTGAATTCATTTGAATTGATTTGATATGATTTATTTATTTCTGTTTGATTTTCTTTTTCTTTTGCAGTTCTACAAATATATAACCAAAAAAAAAATTGCAAATTTTAAACATTTTAAAAGAATATATGTAGAATAAAGTATGGCTGGCTGTAACTAATCGAAAATATCAAACAGGAGAGTTGATAAAGTAAGCAAAGCTTGATAGCATGACTACCCTCAATGGATACATACTAATACAAACATGGAGGAAAAAAATATTGGTAAGAGGGGAAAGAGAGAGAGAGAGAAAAAAAGAAGGAAAACAAAAAGAGGGGGTGTACATCAAGATTCACAGATTGATATGGTTACTCCCTTTCTTTTCAAAACTTTTGCTGTGTTTGCCTGGTGATATGTATCACATTTTTCTTAGTATAGGCACAACTTTTACTTCAAAATAAATCTACTCTCCAAGTTATCTTCTCGCCATGCAAATCTGTACTTTCAAACAACATTTGACAACTTTTCTTACCTGATTGTTCAGCCTAGTAAGATCACACTGTTGCTCCTCAAGCTTTGTTCCTAATCTCTTGTTCTCATTGTTCATATATTCCATCTCTGTAGCATCAGCATCAATCTTATTCTTCAATTGCTGGATCTGCAAAGTTTGGAAAGGTCAAAATATAGACAGTTTGTATGTGTCACATATATTTTCAAATGCTATTTCACACATTTTACAGTTTAATAACCAGAATAACAATAAAGTTGAACCTCGTTATCAAGATCAATGTTTCAACAAGCTCATGCAAGATATTGGTTAGTGTTTCATTGTTTAGTGATCATTGGTCTTGACTAAATACGATTTTAAAACATTAGGTAATTCCTTAATTTTAAGGAATTTGTTATAACAAGGTTCTAGCGCTTTTTTAGCGATTTTATTTATTTACTGGTATATGGCAATCTCACATTTATAGAGCAATTCAGATTATAATCTTATTTTTCTATGGAATGTCGCTTCTGATCCCTCCTTGCATTCTGCAGCTCTGCCGCAGCTGCTGCTCTCATATTAGCTAATGCCTCTATAGCACTTCGTTACAAAATCTTACATTTAAAGCCTGTCTGTACTAGTTTGGCCAGGAGGGATTAGACCACCCAGCATGGTCACTAAAAGGTGGTTATCTCATCAACTCAGCACTCAATTAACATAAGAAAAATAGGATCATGGATGACCAACGGGCACCGCCGCTTAGGCATTCTTTTCCATATAGAGGGAGCAAGTAGCTACACGTAGTAGGCCTACAGTGGCCGGGCTTTAATGGCAATTGAGATTACAATCTTACATTTCTATGGAATGTTGCTTCCGATCCCTCCTTGTATTTCTGCAGCTCTAGAGCAGCTGCTGCTCTCACATTAGCTAATGCCTCTATGGCACTTTGTTTCAAAATCTTACATTTAATAATAATAATAATAATAATATAATAATAATACAGCATTTGCTTTGCACCATCGATCTAGTAAACTATTCTGAGGCGCAGAGGGATAGAATGAGAATGAGTTGCATAGAAATGAGAAGGAAAAAAATGGCAATTGAGATTACAATCTTACGTTTCTATGGAATGTTGCTTCCGATTGTTCCTTGTATTTCTGCAGCTCTGCCGCGGCTGCTGCCCTCACTTGGGCTAAGACCTCTTGAAGTGTGTTATCAGGACGGCTGAGCTCTCGGACTTTACCTTCAAGGTGGAGGATCCTATTAGTCTCATCCTCTAGTCTGTTTCGCCATTCAATAGTTTGCTAATAAAATAGAGCAAATAAAAAAATAATGATAATTACAGCAAAAAATGTTTGCCCTGATTTGGAGGTAATACTTCTCTCTTAATTATCAATTAGGTAATGTACCAACAACTCGGGGAAATAATCACACTTATGGGGTGTTGCAAGAAAATTGCAAATCCCGAAAATCAAGGGTAAGTCTTGTGATTAATTGCAAATTTGCAATTGATCGCAACTCAACTTTCTTGCAATGCCCCATGATTGAGAGAGAGGGGTGGGAGGGGGGGGGGGGGGGGGGAGAGAATAAAAGCTAAATCTAGATAACTTAATTTAATTGTTAAAACTTTAATCCTAACGAAATCCTGGGAAATTTAGGAGACTAGTGGGGCGTTGCAAGAAAGTTGAGTTGCAATCGATTGCAAATATCAGTTGAAAATTTTGCAACTTGCAATCAATTGCAACTTTCTTGCCATGCCCCATTAGACAAGAAGAACAGGAGGCAGAATTGAAAAGGGAAACAAATTCAGAAAAGCGATGGACTTGACTACATGAATGTTAAAAAATTACCATATTTATAAAACTGGATTTCCTTTTACATCTAGAAATGTATAATATCACTTCTAATGCTAAGAAAAAGTCATCTGACACTTACTTCATTATGCAATTGTTCTTGAAAGTCTAGTTTCTTCTGAAGGTTGTATCTTGCATCCTGGGCTTCTTGTCGTGCTACAGTCTCCCTGTCCAATCTATTATATTTCAACAACAAACAAACAAACAAAAAATTAAACAAATCAATGAAAGGTCAAGTAAAGCAACCTAGGAAATATATGAAAACTTAATCCAATTTGATTCAATTATTAATTTCATAAAATACAAAGATATAATATGTAATAAAATTGTGCTTGGGAAATCGTATTAAAAGGCCAGTCACTTGCAATAAAACACAGCGATTCCCCTTACCATCACAGTATAAATGAAAACAGCAAATACAGAATACAAACAAAGCACAAAATGAATTGATAAAACTGGGAAATGTAAAACTATTGACCAGAGACAGATTACCTATGAAATTAAAAAAAATCTTTGATATCTTCTTTCAATTAATAAGCTGATAAGCTTAATCTTAAGCTTAAAGGGATTGTTTAACAATGTAAAATCTGAGATACACGGCCCTACGTGTTATCAGTGTCTGTGATATGGTGTAATATTGAAGCCCTAAAAAAATTGCGCTTCAAAACGATCAAGAAGTGCCTTAAAAAAGTAAAAATCTTTGAGTGACCGGTTTTACCATACTCGTTTTCCCCAATAGACTGTAGTGTTATGAAAACCGTCAGGCGAACGGTTTTCAAAATTTGTAATTCCAATCATAAATATCTTGATAATCAGACAGGCGATCGGCTTGTAAAAGTCATGGGGTTCCTGACTGACCTAAAGGTTTATAATTATCATTGCATCATGAGCTAAATCCAGAATTTTATTTCAGAATCTGAGACAAAGTTACCGGATCCCTTTAATCACTGTAAAGGGCACTGTTGAAGTGGGTGTAAACTGACGACACTACATGTCTTTCCCGTGGCCTGACTCAGGGCCAATCGGGTATAATACGACTACGGATGGACGCAACCGCAGCTAGCATGTGCGTGCAACATGCGCGAAACTGATCAAGAAAAGTCAATCAAGTCCTTGTAAGTTGAGCTCATATCAAATCAAACCATCTTTATTACCCTCTCAGTGTATCTTCACATTTGCGCTGAGCTGCTCCTAAATCATCTTCTAAATCTCTCACTCTCCTTCCAAACTCCTCTGCCTTTCCCTTGGCCTGCTGGAAGTCCATGTCTCTCTGAGCACACAGACGCTGAAGATTGTCGATCTCGCCGTCCAATGCCTTGTTGCGATGGTGCTCGATTGACAACCTAGACAGAAGTAATGAATAATAACAATAATAATAGCGTAAACTTACAGAGTGCACACCCGTCTTAAAAAAGAGAGAAAAAAGAGAAAGAAGGAAATTTTTATCAAATAGAAAGGCATTGGTGATTGTAGTCAGTACAAAAAACAAAACAACAACATGTTTAAATGAATAAATAATAAATTACTTGATTTGTAAAAAAATAATAAACAAACAAATGAATAAAGTAATAAACTAATAAATGAATAAATTAAATAAATAAATAAGAATCAGCAGTTCAGCACATACTGCCAAAATATGACTTTTCTGGCTTTTTTCTATGATGAACTCAATTCACCATGCACTTTAAAAGCATTTGCAGTCTTAAACAAGAACTCAACTATATATCCCTTTAATAAGCGAGGCTTAAAAAGTGGCCACTTTCAAGAAAGCACTGTCACCAACTTCATGTATAGATCTGAGACATGACCCCTTCGTCTTTATAATAATAATATTTTTGCTTATATAGCGCTTAATTATACATCAGCAATTTCCGAGTTTCTAAGCGCTTTACATTTCCCGGTCTTGGATTCTGGCTTGCCCACACACAATGTATGCACCTTCTCCACTCCCTGGGGAGCATTCCAGCAAGAGCTCCAAGGTTCAATTTGCTAAGCATACTACATTGGCTTTCGCATCCTACCTATCCTGTAGATCGGTAGCAAGCGCACCATTCCTCTGTGCCTGCGTCTCTGCATTGTTCTTCAGTGTGGTAGTATCCTCTAGCTGTCTCCGAAGGCTGTTCAGTTCCATGTCGTACATGTTCTTGAGTGAAGACACCTCATCTTCCAGTACTCTGATAGAGTTTAGCAACGTCGAGGAATCAACCTGAGAAGATATCAAAGAAAATTGATAATATACAAATACCGGTTATACACAGCAGTGAGGGCATTGGTAAGAATTACCCACACAAGGTACCCAAGGAACAGTCTAACACGCTAAGGGCGATAGCTGAGGGTGTTTGGACTATTTTGAAGGTATACCGAGTGTGGGTAATTTGACTAATGCCCGAACAAAATGATGTGTATTATTTGTTTTATAAGAATAAGTTTTATTTGTTTTTATATATAAAATGATGTTTTATTACATGATTTTAAAAATGACCGGTCATTATCCAAATTACACGTTAGGTAAAATTAATGCCGGGTCACGTGTATGCTCTCAACCAATCATTTGATTAGGATCCAATATGTCATCATCTGATTGAATTAACATGCTCAGATTCATAAGCACTACAAGATCTTCTCAGAATTTTTTTTGTTTAAATCAATGGAGGCTTTCTTTATTTTAGGATTCTTTTTGAAAGAGTGGAGGGGGGTGGGGGAGCAATTAACCTCAGCCACTAACAATTATTACTTCACTGATTAATTCACTTTCATTTTGGGTCAATTTACAGAAATCCGAAACATTTCAAAGCATCTATTGGATTGATACGCATTAATGATATGCCTTATAATGCCTGACATTTTGTCATGCAGTAGCCCTTACTGCAATTGGGGGGGGGGGGGCACTTTTTGGAACCCGTCCTTCAATAGATTTTCTTTTTTCTGATTTGTGTCAACAACTAAATTCATTAGTGACCCTGCATAGAGTTTTTTAACCTTTTTCCTAACATTTTTAATGCATCACCCCCTCCCCCACCACCACCACTGCCACATAAAGTTAAGGAGGACCAAAATGAAGAATGAAAAATCAATTTCCAGAAGAAATCCTTGGATCTTTACCTTATTTGCTTGTTCACGAATCATCTTCACTTTCCCCAGGTAGTTCTGCATCCGGTCGTTAAGTTCAGAAAGCTCTGCCTTTTCCTGTTGCCGTGACAACGGGGCGGGAGGGTAGATAATGGCACTCATGGTGGTACGTTACGGTTGCCTTCACTTATAAATACTCTGTATTTGGGAAAAGAAACATATCATTTGATTTCATTTAAACTTGCAGTATTCAGTGATATATTTGGAGCTCATGTCTTAGTACAGCACAGCAAATACAAAATAAACATTTTGGTGTTTTATACACTTTAATCTAGTCTATATTATTCGGTGATATGTTCCATTGAGACTAGTTGGCTGGGAGGAGAGCGTCAAAAAACAAAATATGTTTCCAAAAACTCACTATAAGGGAGAAAGACAGGTATATTCCTCATCCAAACAAAATGTTTGAATTTCAAACTATTGGGCAGGCTGATTTAACTCTGATTTAATGCCGAAAGTAGCTTATTTCTAAGTAAATACAAAATACTGAATATAAAGAAAAAAATTAAGAAAACAGGGTAAAATTGTTGATTGGTTATCAATTTCACAATGTTCTTCCATCAGGAAATAGAAATGATAAATTACTATTAATAGATAACAACATTTCTATTCGAGAATATAGAAATGAATTAAAAATTATATAGATCTTATAAAAAAAATCTAGTAAAATATTCCTATAGGCTATACTTCATTCTTGTAATCTGTATACAAAAAAGAAGTACGGTAGCTAGTAGGCTAGTCATATTAGCTCAAATCATATATAGCGTAAAATATAAACATTTGTCGAAATACAAAGTCAACTTGCGAAATCCCATTTGACAAGGGCTGGACGTGATAAAAAGACATATTTAATAAAACCATATAGACCCTAGCTTCTGTAGTATACACTACACGTTTTATCGTTTATTAAAAAAATTGACTATATATAGACCCTACCGGTAAACATATCCTCGTATATATGAATCAGTAGTATGGAATACACTGTCCCTCAATGTAAACGTTTCATGCTTCGATCTCTAAAATCTCGATATCTCTACAACAATATTATGAACTTCAAACTTTTCAATTTCATGTGCAGCCAGCATATGGCCTTCGCCTAATACACCGGCACAACCCCTCTCATACGCGAGTTAATGGGCCGGGGCTTGACTCCCAATATATATAAACACTGCGCGCTGCGAGAATTGGTACGAGAAAAACTGGTGCAACCAAAACACTAAACATTTAGTTATCATACTGAAAACTATGATATCTTCCCTTCAGTTTCCTGCCAAATCGTTAATTTTACATTTCTATCCTAAAACGTAGTAAAATTAGTGGTAAATGAATAAACTTACCGTCTGCGTGAGAAATACAGATCCAAACAAAAAACACGTTTCGAGTATCACTTCGTATGGATTAGCCGTCGCTTCGCTCACTTAGCAGACAATAGGCCCGTAGCTAAGGCGGCTATTGTCGGGTTTCCAAGGGAAGGCTGTCGGTGCGTATCGCGTGGATCAATCATAATTGACTTGACCCCCTCGTCGGCTAGCAGGTGTATAACCCGGAAGTGCAATACAACGTCCCCAACTTCCTGTTATTTTTATTCCATTTCCCAGCATTATTTATGGAGCACATCTCCAAGGCGATGGAAGTAATGATGAACATGAGTCAGAAATAAATATGTAACATTAATGCTCTCTCTGAGGAGCTATTTTGGGTGCAATTACAGATGAAATTTATTATGAAGCGAATATAATTGAGAAAATATACACATATTAGCAAGTGCAATTTATGGAGTACATGTTAAAGCTTATCTGCCATAGTTTACAGGAGGGATTAGACCGCTCTGCAAGGGTCACTGGACAGATGGTTATCTCATCAACTCAGCTCTCAATTAACATAAGAAAAAGAGGATCATGGGGGACCAATGGTCACCGATTAGGCATTGTATGTTATATCGTCGCTGTTTTCACGAGGTGACGGTAGTGAAAAAAAATTGCATTCACTTTGCGTAACGATTTTCCTCACTACCGTCACTTCGTGAAAATAAGGACGATATAGAGGGCGCAAGTACCTATAAGTAGTGCAGTGGGCCTTTAAGGTCGATTGAGCACATCTCCTAGGCGATATAAGTATACTGATGAACATGACTCAGAAATAAATATGTAACATCAATGCTCTCTCTCTCATGTTAATCAGTATACTATATATCGCCTTTGAGATGTGCTCTATCGACCTCCACATGTGCTCCATAATTGAAACCTGCTAATATGTGCTCCATATAATAATGCTGGGGAAATGGAATAAAATAATAGTTGGAGTTATTTGGGTGCGATTACAGATGAAATTTATAAATATGCATGAAGCGAATATAATTGACAAAATATACATGTAATAGCAGGTTCAATTATGGAGCAAACATTTTGTCATGGTTAAAAGATTTTGATGAATAAGATTTTAACTAAAGCATTTAACTAGTACTCCTTTTTCACGTATGCATTTATTAGAAACAAGAAAATCAGAATAATTGTATACATTTGGAAGATGTATGAATGCAAAAATGTTATAAAAATGTCATTGTTCGATGTCATTGCAATATTTTATCAATTTTCTAAAATAACAGTTTTCAAGAAAAAAAGTACGCATAATACATTGTAATGTTTCTATTAAATGTTTAAATGATATCAAAATGTATGGTCTTATAGGAATAGATGGCTCACATTTTCATAACATTTCCTTCAAACATGTATAAAATATCATTACTAACATTTCTAAATTAAAACAATTGAGAATAACAATATTGTAATGTTTCTATAAAATGTGATAATGATATCAAAATGTATGGTCTTAGAAATAGATTGCAAACATTTTCAGCACAAGACCATACATTTTCATATGATTTTAGCATTTGAAAAAAACATTTCCTAAACGTTCAACCAAACATTATCATAATGTTCTTATCAGGCGCGGATCCAGGGGGGGGGGGCCGAGCGGGGCCTTCCCCCCCCCCCGCAAAAAAAAAGAGAAGAAAGGAAAAGAAGGGAAAGGGGAAAAGAGGAGAGAAAGGGAAAGAAAGAAGAGGAAGAAGAAAAGAAAAGGGGGAAGAAGGAGATCGGAGGGGGGGGGGGGGAAGGGCCTTGCCTCCCAGGCTATTAACCCCCCCCCTCCCCCTCCCCAATCAAAAAAAATAAGAGAAAGGAAGGAAAGGGAAAGAAAAAAGGAAAAGAGGAGATACTGGCGTACTGATAGGGGGGAGAGACCTATATGTCAGGGCCCGAGGTACGGCGGAGATCGGGGAGCCTCGAGCTCCCCCTCCCCCACACTTTTTTGAAAAAAGTATATTAAAGAAAATAACATAGAATGAGAGCAAGAAAGAAAGAATAGTTAACTGCCAGTGTTAAAAAATAATGAGGCATCAAAATATGCTCATCTGACCGTGATTAAATGCCTAAAACCCCTAAGCTTCCAGGGGCTCTGCCCCCTGGATTCCACCTAGGGCCCTACGGCGGCCCTTAGATGCTCATCTGACGGTAATTTCATGCCTAAAACCCCTGATTTTTGGGGGTTCCGCCCCCTAGACCCCACGCCAAATAGTGACCTGCCAGTGTCACAAAATAATAAGGTAAAACAATTAAATGCTCATCTGAGCTTCCGTGGCCGGCTCCGCCGCCTCGACCCCACCAGGGGCCCTAAGGCGGGCCCCTGAATGCTTATCTGACCGTAATTTATTGCCTTAAGCCCCTGAGCTTGCGGGGTCGGACAAGGTATCAAAATGTGTTTATCTGACCGCAGGCGCGTAACCAGGGGGGGGGGGGCGGTCCCCCCAAATCGGAAGAGGACATAGGAGGAAAAAGGAGCAGACAAAGAAAATCTTTGAAATTCAGACAAGGATTAAGAATCGAGAACGGTACAACGAATCGTTTTCTTGCTCTCATAATCTTATGAAACGTCAAAGCTTCCACGCTTCGCGCGGGATGGAGGGGGAACTAAATTCCGACGAGGATTATCATCGAGAACGGTACAACGAATCGTCTTCTTTCTCTAATGCTTTAATGAAAATTAAAAGCTTCCGCGCTTCGCGCGGGAGGGGGGAACCTTAATTCAGACGAGGATTAAGAGTCGAGAACTGGACAGACAATCGTCTTCTTTCTCTCATAATCTTGTGAAACTTAAAAGCTCTCGCGCTTCGCGCGGGACGGGGGGGGGGGAGGGGGGGACCTGAACTCAGACGAGGATTAAGAGTCGAAAACTGTACAACAAATCGTTTTCTTTCTCCAATGATTTAATGAAACGTAAAAGCTTCCGCGCTTCGCGCGGGAGGGGGGGGGGGGGGGAGAATCTAAATTCAGACGAGGATTATTTTCGAAAACGGTACAACGAATCGTCTTCTTTCTCTAATGATTTAAGGAAACTTAAAAGCTTCCGCACTTTGCGCGGGAGGGGGGGAACCTGAATTCAGACGAGGAATAAGAGTCGAGAACTCTACAACGAATCGTCTTCTTTCTCTAATAATTTACTAAATCGTAATTTACTAACTCACCCCTCCCTGCACCGACCCCCCCCCCCCCGCATTACGTTACCGTTGGTCACCATTACGTACCAATATTTGGCTCGCATAATTTCAAATTTGGGCCCCCCCTAAGGAATCCTGGATCAGCGCCTGGTTCTTATGATGTTTTTCTGTTAATTAGCTGGGCTAGTGGATAGGCAATTGCCTGGTAACTGGAAGATATCGGGTTCGATCCCCAGCTAGTGCTTTTTTGTTGTTGCTACATCTACAACAATTAGAATAAGTATGACAAAAAATACATGGAGATTAGCAATGTGACCCTTTAGTCTAGTGGATAGGCAGTCGCCTAGTAACTGGAACGTATCGGGATCGACTCCCAGCTAGTGCTTTTCTTGTAAATCTTTGAAAAAGAAAAAACTGATGTTAAACCCATTTTTATCTCACTCAAAAACCATATTTATTGCTATATTCTCTTATTTGATCTATACAATTAGCTTGTGCTAGTGCTTTTTTTCTTTTGCTACATCTACGACAATTAGAATTTATGACAAAAAATACATGGAGATTAGCAATGTGACACTTTAGTCAAGTGGATAGGCAATTGTCTGGTAACTGGAATGAATCAGGTTCGAATCCAAGCTAGTGCTTAAAAAAATATATTTTGCTACATCTACAATTAGTATGAATAAATACAGGAATAAGCAATGTGACACTTTAGTCTCGTGGATAGGCAATCGCCTGGTAACTGGAAGGTACCGGGTTCGACACCCAGCTAGTGCTTTTTTGTGTAAATCTTTGAAAACTGATGTTAAACCCATTTTTATCTCACTCAAATCAAAGTCCATATTTATTGCTATTCTCTTAATTGATCTATACAATGAGCTTGCAATTAACTTGTAAGCAAGGTAAAGTATTATATTTACGAAGTACAAGAAGGACAGGAATTCTGTTTTATCTATTTATCAAATATTATTACATTCAATACTTTTTCAGTCCCAATGAGAGAGAGAGAGAGAGAGAGAGAGAGAGAGAAAGAGAAAGAGAGCCAGAAAGAGACAAGTGAAGAGAACCCAATACACCTCATCAGTGTAATAAAGTCTGATGATCTTAATCTACATACTTACAAATAATTCAAATATTTTGCCGGGCAGATATTATTATTTATAAAAACAAACCAATTTTGGAGTTTTATGATAAATATTATTGTTGTTGTTGTTGTTGTTGTTGATGATGTAAAACAATGAGAAAATAGGGACCTTTTGCGAAGGGGGGGGGAGCAATGTAGAAAAAAACTACAGGGGAGCCTTGCGATTTTTATTGGGGGGGGGGGGTACCGGCGCGGATTCAGGATTTCTTATGGGGGGCCCAAACTTGAAATCAATTTGAAATTTAGTGTGCTGAAATAAAAAAAAATCGTGCCGGCCGATATTTCACTCAGTGGTAGAGGGGGAAGGGGGGGGGGGGGGGGGGGGTAGAGAGCACTACTTTTTTTTGTTTGGCCCTCGAAAATTTGAAAAATCAACCCCCCCCCATATTAATCGCCAGGGGGGCCCATCTTGCCCGCCCCCCTCCTGGATCCGCTGGCAATCGACAGCTAGCTGGCTAGCTGGCAATCGACAGCTAGCTGGCAATCGACAGCTAGCTGGCTGGCAATCGACAGCGTAGCCTGGCGGCGGTAGCGGGTAGCCCCAAAGCCATGTCCATTTAAAAACTGGATTCAAGAGCCTCTTATTGCTAGGTTTACAACGTTGTTTTACATTTTCAATTATAATTTCCTAGTTTTATTCACTCTCTACAGTCCCGTACTATCACTTTTTCAGTCTGTAAACAACTTTGCAACACGAAAACAATGATGAACAGGGTTTTATTTCTCGTATAAATTTATTAGAAGCGCCCTATGTCATTTTGCACGAAGTGATACAAAGGGCCTTTCAAATTTAAGTTTATTGAAAGCATTCCCCCACCTAGCCTGTATGACCGAGCAGAATCATTTAGTGCTCAACAATAACAATCCACAGTCTTTGCTAAAGAGGTCCATTATTTGTTTGTTTATTTAGTTATTTATTTTATTTAATTGACATTGTACAGTACTATTAAATATCAGGTATATTGGATGCTCTGTTTTAAATACAGTCAAGATTGCCGAGCAATGAATTACATCCTGCTTCTTGTCCTCAAACCATATCTTTCTGGTTTTTAAAACGGTATCATTTGAATTTCCATTTCCAAGCATTATTTTGAACTGTCCCGAAATTGTTTTCCTTTCTTTAAATGAGACTACAGCCCCAGTCTAAAGTGCTTGTCCTCCCAGACAAGGACAAAGAGCCTCTTCGGTAGGTTTAGGGACAATGCATCAAAATAACGCGGTCATTGTTGCAATGTCAGGAATGCTATTATTACCTCCTCTTTGGTAATCCTCGCATTTGACCAAACAAAAGTCGCTCAATGAAGGGAGGGTCAGGTTTGTTTTCAATTCACTAATATTATTGATGCCATGTCAGAAAGAGCTGAGTAGTTTGTTACGTAACTATTCAAAAATTGCAGGTGCAAGCTATTGAAAACAGAATCGAATAGCCAAGCTTCCCTATTCATTGGTGCCCTGTTATAGAATTCGTAGCATATACTGAATTGAATAGACCCGTGTTCTATTCATTATACTATGTGAGGGCAGTGGCCTCTTGTCATATCACTTTAAGTTTAAGTCAGCAGTTTGCAAATTAAATGAAATAAACATAAAACCTCACTATTATATCAGTAATATCAGTAACTGAAAGAAAAAAAATACGGGCAATCTTGACAACATCGGACTACAAAAATAATGATAATAATGCATCCCGAAAGCGTCCAATCAGTAAATCGGCACATTTTGTAAAGTCATTAGCATGCAGAAAGTGTTAACAACAAAAAGCGAACCAGTTATCACGGTGAGGCAAAATGGTCTTGTGGATAAAAGTGATCACTTCACAATGCAATGTACTCGGTTCGAGTCTCAGTTTCTCCTTTATATAAACCCATGTTATTTTTTTTTTCTTCACTCCATAATATTGACTTGTCATCTCTTTTTTAAAGGGGACACCCCCCCCCCTCAACAAAGAAAAAATAGCATGTAATACTCTTTCTTTAACAAGCGACTCTCTGAATTAGTCAGAAAACATCTTTTGCTACATCTACAACAATTAGTGTAAGTATGAAGAATACATGAAGATTAGCAATGTGACACTTTAGTCTAGTGGGTAGGCAATCGCCTGATAACTGGAAGGTATCGGGTTCGACCCCCAGCTGTTGCGTTTTTTTCTTTTGCTACATCTACAACAATAAGTATAAGTATGAAAAAAAAAACATGGAGATTAGCAATGTGACACTTTAGTCTAGTGGGTAGGCAATCGCCTGGTAACTGGAAGGTATCGGGTTCGACACCCAGCTGTTGCTTTTTTTTTTAATCTTTGAAAAAGAAAAACTGATGTCAAACCCATTTTGATCTCACTCAAAGTCCATATTTATTGCTATTCTCTTAATTGATCTATACAATGAGCTTGCAATTAACTTGTAAGCAAGGTAAAGTATTATATTTACGAAGTACAAGAAGGACAGGAATCCTGTTTTATCTATTTATCAAACATTATTACATTCAATACTTTTTCAGTCCCAATGAGAGAGAGAGAGAGAGAGAGAGAGAGAAAGAGAAAGAGAGCCAGAAAGAGACAAGTGAAGAGAACCCAATACACCTCATCAGTGTAATAAAGTCTGATGATCTTAATCTACATACTTACTTCAAATATTTTGCCGGGCAGATATTATTATTTATAAAAACAAACCAATTTTGGAGTTTTATAATAAATATTATTGTTGTTGTTGTTGTTGATGTAAAACAATGAGAAAATAGGGACCTTTTGCGGGGGGGGGGAGCAATGTAGAAAAAAACTACAGGGGAGCCTTGGGATTTTTATTTGGGGGGGGGGGGGGGTGGGTATCGGCGCGGATTCAGGATTTCTTAGGGGGGCCCATACTTGAAATCAATTTGGAATTTAATGTGCTGAAATAAAAAAAAATCGTGCCGGCCGATATTTCACTCAGTGGTAGAGGGGTAAGGGGGAGGGGGGGGGGGGGGGGGGGGGGGCGGGGTAGAGAGCACTATTTTTTTTGCTTGGCCCTCGAAAATTTGAAAAATCCCCCCCCCCCACATTAATCGCCAGGGGGGTCCTATCTTGCCAGCTAGCTGGCAATCGACAGCTAGCTGGCAATCGACAGCTAGCTGGCAATCGACAGCTAGCTGGCAATCGACAGCTAGCTGGCAATCCCAAAGCCATGTCCATTTAAAAACTGGATTCAAGAGCCTCTTATTGCTAGGTTTACAACGTTGTTTTACATTTTCAATTATAATTTCCTAGTTTTATTCACTCTCTACAGTCCCGTACTATCCCTTTTTCAGTCTGTAAACAACTTTGCAACACGAAAACAATGATGAACAGGGTTTTACTTCTCGTATAAATTTATTAGAAGCGCCCTATGTCATTTTGCACGAAGTGATACAAAGGGCCTTTCAAATTTAAGTCTATTGAAAGCATTCCCCCACCTATAGCCTGTATGACCGAGCAGAATCATTTAGTGCTCAACAATAAAAATCCACAGTCTTGGCTAAAGAGGTCCATTATTTGTTTGTTTATTTAGTTATTTTATTTAATTGACATTGTACAGTACTATTAAATATCAGGTATATTGGATGCTCTGTTTTAAATACAGTCAAGATTGCCGAGCAATGAATTACATCCTGCTTCTTGTCCTCAAACCATATCTTTCTGGTTTTTAAAACGGTATCATTTGAATTTCCATTTCCAAGCATTATTTTGAACTGTCCCGAAATTGTTTTCCTTTCTTTAAATGAGACTACAGCCCCAGTCTAAAGTGCTTGTCCTCCCAGACAAGGACAAAGAGCCTCTTCGGTAGGTTTAGGGACAATGCATCAAAATAACGCGGTCATTGTTGCAATGTCAGGAATGCTATTATTACCTCCTCTTTGGTAATCCTCGCATTTGACCAAACAAAAGTCGCTCAATGAAGGGAGGGTCAGGTTTGTTTTCAATTCACTAATATTATTGATGCCATGTCAGAAAGAGCTGAGTAGTTTGTTACGTAACTATTCAAAAATTGCAGGTGCAAGCTATTGAAAACAGAATCGAATAGCCAAGCTTCCCTATTCATTGGTGCCCTGTTATAGAATTCGTAGCATATACTGAATTGAATAGACCCGTGTTCTATTCATTATACTATGTGAGGGCAGTGGCCTCTTGTCATATCACTTTAAGTTTAAGTCAGCAGTTTGCAAATTAAATGAAATAAACATAAAACCTCACTATTATATCAGTAATATCAGTAACTGAAAGAAAAAAAATACGGGCAATCTTGACAACATCGGACTACAAAAATAATGATAATAATGCATCCCGAAAGCGTCCAATCAGTAAATCGGCACATTTTGTAAAGTCATTAGCATGCAGAAAGTGTTAACAACAAAAAGCGAACCAGTTATCACGGTGAGGCAAAATGGTCTTGTGGATAAAAGTGATCACTTCACAATGCAATGTACTCGGTTCGAGTCTCAGTTTCTCCTTTATATAAACCCATGTTATTTTTTTTTTCTTCACTCCATAATATTGACTTGTCATCTCTTTTTTTAAAGGGGACACCCCCCCCCTCAACAAAGAAAAAATAGCATGTAATACTCTTTCTTTAACAAGCGACTCTCTGAATTAGTCAGAAAACATCTTTTGCTACATCTACAACAATTAGTGTAAGTATGAAGAATACATGAAGATTAGCAATGTGACACTTTAGTCTAGTGGGTAGGCAATCGCCTGATAACTGGAAGGTATCGGGTTCGACCCCCAGCTGTTGCGTTTTTTTCTTTTGCTACATCTACAACAATAAGTATAAGTATGAAAAAAAAAACATGGAGATTAGCAATGTGACACTTTAGTCTAGTGGGTAGGCAATCGCCTGGTAACTGGAAGGTATCGGGTTCGACACCCAGCTGTTGCTTTTTTTTTTAATCTTTGAAAAAGAAAAACTGATGTCAAACCCATTTTGATCTCACTCAAAGTCCATATTTATTGCTATTCTCTTAATTGATCTATACAATGAGCTTGCAATTAACTTGTAAGCAAGGTAAAGTATTATATTTACGAAGTACAAGAAGGACAGGAATCCTGTTTTATCTATTTATCAAACATTATTACATTCAATACTTTTTCAGTCCCAATGAGAGAGAGAGAGAGAGAGAGAGAAAGAGAAAGAGAGCCAGAAAGAGACAAGTGAAGAGAACCCAATACACCTCATCAGTGTAATAAAGTCTGATGATCTTAATCTACATACTTACTTCAAATATTTTGCCGGGCAGATATTATTATTTATAAAAACAAACCAATTTTGGAGTTTTATAATAAATATTATTGTTGTTGTTGTTGTTGATGTAAAACAATGAGAAAATAGGGACCTTTTGCGGGGGGGGGGAGCAATGTAGAAAAAAACTACAGGGGAGCCTTGGGATTTTTATTTGGGGGGGGGGGGGTGGGTATCGGCGCGGATTCAGGATTTCTTAGGGGGGCCCATACTTGAAATCAATTTGGAATTTAATGTGCTGAAATAAAAAAAAATCGTGCCGGCCGATATTTCACTCAGTGGTAGAGGGGTAAGGGGGAGGGGGGGGGGGGGGGGCGGGGTAGAGAGCACTATTTTTTTTGCTTGGCCCTCGAAAATTTGAAAAATCCCCCCCCCCCCCCCACATTAATCGCCAGGGGGGTCCTATCTTGCCAGCTAGCTAGCTAGCTGGCTGGCTAGCTAGCTGGCTGGCAATCGACAGCTGGCTGGCAATCGACAGCTGGCTGGCAATCGACAGCTGGCTGGCAATCGACAGCTGGCTGGCAATCGACAGCTGGCTGGCAATCGACAGCTGGCTGGCAATCGACAGCGTAGCCTGGCGGCGGTAGCGGGTAGCCCCAAAGCCATGTCCATTTAAAAACTGGATTCAAGAGCCTCTTATTGCTAGGTTTACAACGTTGTTTTACATTTTCAATTATAATTTCCTAGTTTTATTCACTCTCTACAGTCCCGTACTATCCCTTTTTCAGTCTGTAAACAACTTTGCAACACGAAAACAATGATGAACAGGGTTTTACTTCTCGTATAAATTTATTAGAAGCGCCCTATGTCATTTTGCACGAAGTGATACAAAGGGCCTTTCAAATTTAAGTCTATTGAAAGCATTCCCCCACCTATAGCCTGTATGACCGAGCAGAATCATTTAGTGCTCAACAATAAAAATCCACAGTCTTGGCTAAAGAGGTCCATTATTTGTTTGTTTATTTAGTTATTTTATTTAATTGACATTGTACAGTACTATTAAATATCAGGTATATTGGATGCTCTGTTTTAAATACAGTCAAGATTGCCGAGCAATGAATTACATCCTGCTTCTTGTCCTCAAACCATATCTTTCTGGTTTTTAAAACGGTATCATTTGAATTTCCATTTCCAAGCATTATTTTGAACTGTCCCGAAATTGTTTTCCTTTCTTTAAATGAGACTACAGCCCCAGTCTAAAGTGCTTGTCCTCCCAGACAAGGACAAAGAGCCTCTTCGGTAGGTTTAGGGACAATGCATCAAAATAACGCGGTCATTGTTGCAATGTCAGGAATGCTATTATTACCTCCTCTTTGGTAATCCTCGCATTTGACCAAACAAAAGTCGCTCAATGAAGGGAGGGTCAGGTTTGTTTTCAATTCACTAATATTATTGATGCCATGTCAGAAAGAGCTGAGTAGTTTGTTACGTAACTATTCAAAAATTGCAGGTGCAAGCTATTGAAAACAGAATCGAATAGCCAAGCTTCCCTATTCATTGGTGCCCTGTTATAGAATTCGTAGCATATACTGAATTGAATAGACCCGTGTTCTATTCATTATACTATGTGAGGGCAGTGGCCTCTTGTCATATCACTTTAAGTTTAAGTCAGCAGTTTGCAAATTAAATGAAATAAACATAAAACCTCACTATTATATCAGTAATATCAGTAACTGAAAGAAAAAAAATACGGGCAATCTTGACAACATCGGACTACAAAAATAATGATAATAATGCATCCCGAAAGCGTCCAATCAGTAAATCGGCACATTTTGTAAAGTCATTAGCATGCAGAAAGTGTTAACAACAAAAAGCGAACCAGTTATCACGGTGAGGCAAAATGGTCTTGTGGATAAAAGTGATCACTTCACAATGCAATGTACTCGGTTCGAGTCTCAGTTTCTCCTTTATATAAACCCATGTTATTTTTTTTTTCTTCACTCCATAATATTGACTTGTCATCTCTTTTTTTAAAGGGGACACCCCCCCCCCTCAACAAAGAAAAAATAGCATGTAATACTCTTTCTTTAACAAGCGACTCTCTGAATTAGTCAGAAAACATCTTTTGCTACATCTACAACAATTAGTGTAAGTATGAAGAATACATGAAGATTAGCAATGTGACACTTTAGTCTAGTGGGTAGGCAATCGCCTGATAACTGGAAGGTATCGGGTTCGACCCCCAGCTGTTGCGTTTTTTTCTTTTGCTACATCTACAACAATAAGTATAAGTATGAAAAAAAAAACATGGAGATTAGCAATGTGACACTTTAGTCTAGTGGGTAGGCAATCGCCTGGTAACTGGAAGGTATCGGGTTCGACACCCAGCTGTTGCTTTTTTTTTTAATCTTTGAAAAAGAAAAACTGATGTCAAACCCATTTTGATCTCACTCAAAGTCCATATTTATTGCTATTCTCTTAATTGATCTATACAATGAGCTTGCAATTAACTTGTAAGCAAGGTAAAGTATTATATTTACGAAGTACAAGAAGGACAGGAATCCTGTTTTATCTATTTATCAAACATTATTACATTCAATACTTTTTCAGTCCCAATGAGAGAGAGAGAGAGAGAGAGAGAAAGAGAAAGAGAGCCAGAAAGAGACAAGTGAAGAGAACCCAATACACCTCATCAGTGTAATAAAGTCTGATGATCTTAATCTACATACTTACTTCAAATATTTTGCCGGGCAGATATTATTATTTATAAAAACAAACCAATTTTGGAGTTTTATAATAAATATTATTGTTGTTGTTGTTGTTGATGTAAAACAATGAGAAAATAGGGACCTTTTGCGGGGGGGGGAGCAATGTAGAAAAAAACTACAGGGGAGCCTTGGGATTTTTATTTGGGGGGGGGGGTGGGTATCGGCGCGGATTCAGGATTTCTTAGGGGGGCCCATACTTGAAATCAATTTGGAATTTAATGTGCTGAAATAAAAAAAAATCGTGCCGGCCGATATTTCACTCAGTGGTAGAGGGGTAAGGGGGAGGGGGGGGGGGGGCGGGGTAGAGAGCACTATTTTTTTTGCTTGGCCCTCGAAAATTTGAAAAATCCCCCCCCCCCCACATTAATCGCCAGGGGGGTCCTATCTGTAGGATTGCTGGCAATCGACAGCTAGCTGGCAATCGACAGCTAGCTGGCAATCTAGCTGGCAATCGACAGCTAGCTGGCAATCGACAGCTAGCTGGCAATCGACAGCTAGCTGGCAATCGACAGCTAGCTGGCAATCGACAGCTAGCTGGCAATCGACAGCTAGCTGGCAATCGACAGCTAGCTGGCAATCGACAGCTAGCTGGCAATCGACAGCTAGCTGGCAATCGACAGCTAGCTGGCAATCGACAGCTAGCTGGCAATCGACAGCTAGCTGGCAATCGACAGCTAGCTGGCAATCGACAGCTAGCTGGCAATCGACAGCTAGCTGGCAATCGACAGCGTAGCCTGGCGGCGGTAGCGGGTAGCCCCAAAGCCATGTCCATTTAAAAACTGGATTCAAGAGCCTCTTATTGCTAGGTTTACAACGTTGTTTTACATTTTCAATTATAATTTCCTAGTTTTATTCACTCTCTACAGTCCCGTACTATCCCTTTTTCAGTCTGTAAACAACTTTGCAACACGAAAACAATGATGAACAGGGTTTTACTTCTCGTATAAATTTATTAGAAGCGCCCTATGTCATTTTGCACGAAGTGATACAAAGGGCCTTTCAAATTTAAGTCTATTGAAAGCATTCCCCCACCTATAGCCTGTATGACCGAGCAGAATCATTTAGTGCTCAACAATAAAAATCCACAGTCTTGGCTAAAGAGGTCCATTATTTGTTTGTTTATTTAGTTAT